>CM042834.1:14387125-14527038 GCA_023653725.1 Bungarus multicinctus | reverse complement strand
CTGCAATAAAGATTCAGAATCGGTTTTCCATTAAGTATGCTGATATGATGTAGATAAAGAAGTTCTTTGAGGAAGCAAGTGGCCTTGGATTTCTGTTATGTCAGAATTTTGACATATGGCTTTTCCAACTAGTCAACTAAATTATTTTGTAGAAGCTAAACAAAAGCTAAAATACAGTTGTATGATTGCTAGAAATGATTCTGTGCAGAATGGTATCCCATGGATGTGGTGTGGGAGACAGATGAGATTGCATTCAGAAGTTTGAATTGTCTTCTTCTTCTTATGGACATTATGAAAGGATCTGGTCAAAAGGGGTGAAGATGGGTCCTGGCCTGATCCAGAAGACCTAGTCTTGCATTCTTAAAATGGAAGTTTTCAAGGATATCCTATTTTTTAAAAAATCTGCCTGAAATAATAACATTTATCTGCAAATTTGGCAGAAATATATGTGTTTGGCAGTATCTTCTTTCTTGGATATATCATGGCCGTATCTTCCTATCATCCAAAAAATTATCAGCTTTCCTCATCCTCTTCCTGGTAAGTGAATATGCAATGTTTAAGGTCAATGTTCCAGTCACACCATGCAACTAATAAAGTGGTTTATATGGGCAAAATTCCTTCAATCTCCTCCTGGGGAAGAGTCTTCAGGTCTTCTTTCTCTGGGCATCTTGTCAACTTTCCACTTAAAATTGATGTTTGGAATAAGAAAAAGGAAATGCTTTATTTACAAATTGTAGAATAGAAGAATAAAAGACCTGAATCACACTGGATTTGGTTCTTTCAAAGCATAGCTCACCTGTAAAGGAATGAAAGGATAACATTAATAATGTCTAAATGAGTGTTATGTTTTGTTTGTTTGAGAGGCAAATAAATTATTATGAAGAATGGTGCTTGTTATCCGTGGTGTGATTCAAATTTTTTTACTACCAGTTCTGTGGGCATGGCTTGGTGGGTGTGGCAGGGGAAGGATATTGTAAAATCTCCATTCCCACCCCACTCCAGGGGAAGGATACTGTCAACGTTTCAGCAAACCTCCACTCCAACCAATAATTCCAAGAAAGACATCTCTCAAAAGTTCCTTTTATTTTGGATGGTAATTGGCACAACTGAGGAATCCCAAATCTTAAAGTTCCAGGCTTCCTTTCAATAAGTAAAGGGTACAAATCCATCCCTTGCACCCATCATCACATCACATGGCCCAATCACCATCCATCCCAAGTTTAGACTTCCTCTCATTTATGTGCAAACTAACATGACCTTGAATTAGAAAAAGAATGTTATTATGTCTAACTACATACACTCCAAGAAATTCCCCCCAACCCCTTTCCCAGCCTCAAATGTGGCAGCATGGGAGCATCTGGTCTCAATATGGCTTCCAAAGCTGACAGATACTGTAAAATCCCCATTCCCTCCACACTCCTGGAGAAAGGTTATTGCACAATCCCATTCCACTAACCTACTTTCCATCTCCATTCTCCTGTGCATGGCAATAAAAGAAGACGCAGTTGATCAGCTGGGACTCGGGAGGCAGAGAATAGATGGGGGCGGGGCCAGTCAGAGGAGGTGGTTTTCCAGTTCTCTGAACTAACCAAAATTTCCATGACTGGTTTTGTAGAAATGATCGGAGCCAGCTGAATACAACCTCCACTTGCTATTCTGAAGCAAGTGATTCTTTCTCTTGTAGATCAAATCCTGCTCTACTTACTGTATATGCTCATTCTGCTCAGAGTTTACACTTTTCTCTACTGAGCCTTCTGTCAGCATTCCAGAAAACCTCCACTCAACAAATAACTTTCAGACAGACATCTTCTCCAAAGTTCTTTTTTATTTGGGTAGTATACTGGCACATCTGGAAAATCCCAAATCGTAAAGTTCCGGGTTTCCTTTCAATAAGTAAAAAATTACAAATCCACCCCCTGCACCCCTCATTGCATTACACGCCCCAATCATCATTTGTCCCAGTTTGAGACGTCCTCTCAACCAGGTGCAGAAATAACATGACCTTGACTTAGAAGAAGAATGCTGTTATGTCTAACCACGTACACGCCAAAAAATTCCCCCTCCCATTTTCCCAGGCTCAAGAATATGGCAGTGTGGAAGCATCGGGTGTTAACATGTCTTCCAAAACTGTCACCTTCAACCATGGAAGTAAGTTAGAGAATGTTATGTTCACATACCTCTGGGATTTTATAAGTGGCCAACATGGTGACAACCTGACAAATCGTCAGTTTCAGTTTCTTCAAGGACAATGGAAATGTCCCTCTTCCAATCACAACTGGTTCAGACCAGTTGTGGAGAACCAGTAACAGATATTTTGAGTAGTTCAGAAAACCGGCAAATCCCACCTCTGACTGGCCCTACCCCCATCTATTATCTGCTTCCTGAGTCCCAGCTGACCGGATGGGTCTTCTTTTGTTGCCCTGTACAGGCAAACGGAGCTGGAAAACAGGTTAGTAGGGTGGGGAGGGAATGGCGCTTTTGCAGTAACCTTTCCCTTGCCACACCTTCCAAGCCATGCTATGCCCACCAAGCCACGCCCACAGAACCAGCAGTAAAAAAAATTGAATCCCAGGACTGGTGCAGGGGTTGGATTTTGGATTCTCTTTGGATTAAGGAAAACCCGGAACTCTCAGATTTGGGATTTCCCCAGATGTGTCTACATGACAGCTCTAATAAAATGGAACTTTGAGAAGATGATATTTTCGGAGGTTTTTTTTAATGGAGATTGTTACTTGGAATGCTGACATTAGGATTACTGTTTAGAGATAATGTATAAAAATCACAAAAACGTACTACTGTTAACGTTAGTCAGAGTTGAGGGGAACTGATTGCTAATTTGGAGTCAGAAGACAGGCAGAACCAAAATGTCACCAATTTAAAGTGGCACCAAGTTCCTTACCTCTAAGTGATTTTCCCTATCAGTCTCTGGAGACAAGAGACCATATTGAACAAGATAGCAGAGGTTGACTCCCTGAGTGTTGAATTATCTTCCTCCAGTATTATTTTCTGGACATGTCCTGATAGGAAGGACACAACTACTACAGAACAGTGACCCCAGGGGAGCATCTGCAATTTCTCACTAACATACTTTTCTCCATCTAATCTGCACATAGAGACCTAAAGAAGTTCAGCATCCCAGGAGAAGATGCTTCTCACTATAATTATAACCATCTCAGTTTTTGAAATCTCTTCAGCTACTTCTCCAGGAACTGCCTTTGATGTAAACATCAAACTGAAGCAACATGAAATAGATCTTGCATTAGAAAAGAATAAATGTCTGTAGCCATGCTGAAGTCTTTCAATTATATTTAGGACAGGCTGGGGTTGTGCTCTTGAATATACCTTTCTATCCTTTGCAGATGAAGATGATTTGTCTCTGTCAGAATCAGGAAAGCCACTGACATTTCCACCCTGTGGGCGTACTTTTTCATTCCTCCAAATCTTCTGGTTGTTCTTGTTTGTTTGACTGATTATGGACCTCCTGTTTTTGCTTGTGATACTGTTGGTATCCCAGCCCATCTCTGGGAAGATTAGAATGAAGTGCCCACTGAGTTTGGAGCAGCAGGATAGAAACAAACCATGGAGCTACTACAAGCCAGGAGACCATCTCATTAGTATAATGACCAGTACAACAAAAATATCACAAACAGTGTTGCCTTTCAATGTGGTTCCTTCGAGTCAGTCTCACTCGTAAGTCATTCGCTGTGATGCAGTTGAATTCCCTCCATTTGCAGTTCTAATGCTCTTCTTTTTTTCTTATTTTATATATTTCTCTTTTTATATAGTTTTATTTGTAAACATTTTTGAATACAGCAATTTGTCAAAGTATATGATTTACAAGTATCAAAGACCATAGCTAATACTATAATAAATATTTACCCTTTAACTGATAAAAATACTAATAATATAATAACATGTAAGTTAATAGCAATGATAATACTATGATAGCTCCCATACTAATGCTAGTGATAATATCACCAAATAGTTTTAAATAAATTTATTTTTATGTTTAGTTCGTTTGTATTTTTAGTACTTACAGTGGTTGTAGTTATAAACCATCTCTGTTTTCAATACCTACATTCAGTGTTTTCCTTCCCCCAACTTCTACCTCTTGTCTTTAACCACTCGTAGAATGTATTCCATATCAAAGAGTATTCTGAGTCTTCTTTCTCTTTTATTTTTAAGATCAATCCATCCATTTCAGCACATTCTTAAATTTTCAGAATTACCTCCTCATCTGGCGGGGTTTTCTCATTTTTCCAGTATTTTGCAAAGATAATCCTTGATGCTGTCAGCGTATGTAAAACTAAATATATAGTTCCTTTGTCATAATCCTTAGGAATTATAACCAGCAAATATACTTCTGGTTTCCGGTCAATATTCTGTTTAGTTATTTTTTCCATCCAGCATTTTATATATGTCTACCTGTATATTGAAGGAACTATCTAATTTAATGAATAACTTTGATTTCCGTGACTTGTTTCTTCTGTCTTCTTTTTTGAAGAAGAGACTGAGCTCCAAGGATAGGGCAGAAAAAAAACTCTGATTATAAATCCAAATGACTTTCTTATTCCCACCCACTCCTGAGATTATCACATGAACACTGACTGTTGTTTGAAGGAATGAGTGAAATATATATTATGTAGTTGCCTCTGCCCAGTATTGTATCATATTTTTATAGTGACTCATTGATATTGAATCTATCTAACAAAATGGAATTTAGCGGAGCAGAAAAAAACCCACCAAAAATGTACAAGTACAGGTTAGATGAAATCTGGCTCAATAGCAGTAACTGAGTGAGTGATCTCGGAATCTTAGTGTACAATCACTTAAATATGAGCCAGCAATGTGCAGCCACAGTCAAAAAAGCCAATGAAATTCTAGGTTGCATTAATAGAAGGATAGTATCAAGATCACGTGAAGTATTGGTATCACTTTATAAAGCCTTAGCAAGACCACACTTAGAATACTGCATCCAGTTTTGATCGCCCATGTTATAAAAATATGTATTATAAAAGAGATTGCAGACAGAACAGAGAGAACAGCAACAAAAATGATTAGGGAGTTGGAGGCTAAAATATATGAAGAACAGTTGCAGGAATTGGGTATGTTTAGTCTAGTGAAAAGAAGGAGTAAGGGTGACATGATAACAGTGCTCCCAATATTTGAGGGGTTGCCACGAAACAACTAGAACGAAACAACTAGCACCTTTATCTTCAAACAAAAAATCAGAATAGAGCTGGAAGGGATCTTGGAGGTCTTCTAGTCTAGCCCCCAGCTCAAGCAGGAGATCCTATACCATTTCAGACAAATAACTGTTCTGTCTATTCTTAAAAACCTCCAGTGATGACAGAGCCACAACTTCTGAAGGCAAGCTGTTCCACTGGTTAATTGTCCTCACTTTTTCCCAAAGCATCAGGAGAAAAGACAAGAAACAATGTAAGAAAGCTAATGAAAGAGAAAAGCAACCTGGAACTAAGGAAAAATTTCCTAATAGTGAGAGCAATTAACCAGTGGAATGTCTTGCCTTCAGAAGTTGTGGGTGCTCCCTCACTGGAGGCTTTCAAGAAGAGACTGGACAGCCACTTGTTTGGAATAGTATAGTGCTTGAGCAGGGAGTTGGACTAGAAGACCTCCAAGATCCCTTCCAGCTTCTACTCTACTCTATGCTATGCTATGCTACTGTATGCTACTCTACCCTACCATACCCTACCCTACTCTGTTCTGTTCTATTCTATTCTACTCTACTCTACTCTACTCTACCTACTCTACTCTACCTCTACCCTACCCTACCCTTCCTTTCCCTACCCTGCCTACTCTACTCTATTCTATTTCTAAATATCTGATCCTTTCAGGAATAGAGGCTGACTTATTTTTAAAAGAGCAACTTATGAAACAGCTTTTTCCTTTTATGATAACTCTACTTTAATAATTGAACCAATTTTGTTTTTTTATTTTATTAATATTTTTATTGTACTTTTTTCTTTTTACGAAACTCAATTATCTTTGACAGTACATATGGTTCTCAATAATAAATAGTAGTAAATATAATTAATGATAAATACAAATAAGCAAATAAACAAAATGCTATAAATATTCTACTATATATGGTTTTACTACATGTTAATGCTATTATGATTTAGTGCATAAATATGTATACAACTCTGATTCTAATTATTCTATATATAATAATTAATATCCATACATATATATATATATAAATACAGTATAAATATATGTAAATATGAGTATAAATACATCAAGCTCAATTTCAAAAACTATAAATCCAAATTTGTTAAATAATTTCTGCTATTGTCTATATTTCATATTTCAATAATTGAATGATTTTGAATCCTTCCCATCTTCTTGGTTTTGGATTAGTTTTAGAAAAACAAGAGTCTGTAAGGATTGAGGAGATAAAGAAAATAAAATTGAAAGTAGTAGTTTGTTGTTATTATTGTTGATGATAATAATATGAATATTTTTACAGTGATTTGTTTTTTGAAGAATTGTATCTCTTACGCTATATTTTTGCCATTCAACTGAT
The DNA here is from genome assembly GCA_023653725.1 of Bungarus multicinctus. Classification (NCBI taxonomy): domain Eukaryota; kingdom Metazoa; phylum Chordata; class Lepidosauria; order Squamata; family Elapidae; genus Bungarus; species Bungarus multicinctus. Next base: position 14,520,491 of record CM042834.1, on the reverse strand, counting down.
CAACAATAATACAAAGGTCCAGCACAATCTCACACTTGGCTACAACATCCATGATAACTATTTGAACACGCTTGGCACCTCAGATGCCTTACTGGATATGCTTTCTACTGGAGAAGCCAGTGTTCCCAACTACAGCTGTGGAAGAAAGGACAACCTTTTGGCTCTTCTGGATGGAGCTAAAATGGACATCTCCATGCAGATGTCAACATTAGTCGATGCCTACAAAATCCCACAGGTTTGTGTAGGCATTTCACACCATCTGGTAAAGTGAGAATGGTAGTTGTAGGAGTAATAGAACCAATGCTAACTTATTTATGGGTTTCAAGAGCTGTCTTTCAGCCTGGCCACTTTAGGTGTCAGGACTAGGAATTGGAATCCAGAGTGGGAAATGGGTAAAGGATCAGTAGTGAGAACAATTAAGCAGTGGAATATCTTGCCTTCAGAAATTGTGGGTGCCTGATCTCTGGAGGCTTTTAAGAAGAGACTGGACAGCCATTTGTCTGAAATGGTATAGAGTCTCCTGCTCGAGCATCGACTAGAAGACCTCCAAGGTCCCTTCCAGATCTGTTATTCTATTTTCTATTATTTTAGGCTCAGAATCTCTGAGTGATTGGACATGGTGGCTCAGTGGCTAAAACGCTGAGCTTGTCGATCAGGAAGGTCGGCGGTTGGAATCCCTAGCGCCGCGTAATGGAGTGAGCTCCCATTACTTGTCCCAGCTTCTGCCAACCTAGCAGTTCGAAAGCATGTAAAAATGCAAGTAGAAAAATAGGGACCACTTTGGTGGGAAGGTAACAGCGTTCCGTGTGCCTTTGACATTTAGTCCTGCCGGCCACATGACCACAGAGACATCTTTGGACAGTGCTGGCACTTCGGCTTTGTAACAGAGATGAGCACTGCCCCCCTAGAGCCATAAATGGCTAGCATGTACATGCTAGGGGAACATTCACTTTCACCTTATCTTTGAGTGCACAGAATAACATAATACTGTAGTTGGAAGGGACCTTACAGGTTGTCTGGTCTAACACCTTCCTCAAGCTGGAAACCTTACACCAGTGGTGCCTAACCTTTTTGGGCTCCTGTGCCAAAAATTGCATGCACGCCAGTGCGCACGCACTCACGTGCCAGCACTCAGAATGCAATGTGCACCCTCCTCCCCATGCCCCCTGCACATGTGCATGCAACCCCCACCCCACCACCCCCTTATCAGTTGCCACACAACTGATTTTTCAGCTGATTTGAGGTCCTTTTCGGCCTCCCAGAGGCTTGAAAAAAGCCTCTGCAAGGCTTTTCAGGACAAATTATAGGCCCGTTTCATCACTTCCGGTATTACAGGAAGTGATGAAACGGGCCCCTAATTCTGTCTCAAAAAGGCCTCAAGCCAAACCATAAATTCAGTTGTGAGGCGCATGCATGCGCAGTGAGGTAAGTTTCCCTGTGGCTTGTGTGCCCGCACAAATGGCTCTGCATGCCACATGTTTACTATTATGGCCCTATACCATTTCAGACAAATGGCTGTTCAAACTCTAAAAACTGTAGCTAAGACTATACCTAAGATCAGCAACCTTTTGGGATATTGAAACAACATATATCCTATCTGGCAAAAATTAAAATGTATATATAATATTGAAACAAACAGTTCAGTTGATATCTGCTAGTGTGTATGTGTGTGTGTGTGTTTGCAGTAAATAGTAGGAATGCGGCAGAATTATGATTTGCATGCTTCATTTTTATTTCTTATGTGATTTGTTGCTTTTGTTCTATTTTACATTGAAAATTCTTTTCTATATCATGATAGGGCCTAGTGGCTAATCAACAGTAAACTATTCTAATATGTTCATGTAAAACTAAGTTGGATTTCTTGAAAGCTAGTATGTTAGACTTTGCCTGACCCCAAGTAATAACATAGCATTCGTCATTCCTTTTTCAGGTTGGTTATATAACTTCTTCAGAGGCTCTGAGTGATAAAAATCAATTCCCTTTTTTTCACCAAATGTGCCCCAAAACCAGGATTCAGTACCCAGCAATCATCCAACTGCTCCTCCATTTCAGGTGGTCCTTGATCGGTCTCTTTGCTTCAGACACAGAGAATGGAGAGAATTTCATGAGGACTTTTACTCCTATGCTTGTCAGGAATGGAATTTGTGTTGTTATATCACAACGATTCTCAACGATCGGATATACAGCATCCCTCAGGGATGGCCTCTTTAAATGGAGACAAGTCAATGTCTTTGTTCACTTCATGGAACATATTTCTGTTTTGGACAGAATTCTTCCTTTTCATTTAACGCTTATGCGCTTGCCAGAACTGATTGAAGAGAAAGTCTGGATCATCACTGGATTTTGGGGAGGGAAAAGAAACAAGCATAGACTTTACAGATATGTTCATAGTATATGGGCTCTTGAAATTCAGGTGAAAGATTGGGGATTGTATGATACTCAACCCATTCTTTTTTTTGATCCCCAGTCTGAAGATCAATATTTCCACTGTTCTTTTTCAAATCATGGCTTTTCTGTCAAAGGCCGGAAAAGATGCATCCAGAAAGCACCACTGGAGACCGAAACGGGAAGAAACAGAAGACCGATCGTTAATATCCAATATGTCCACACTATCATTCTGACTCTGGCTCATGTCTTGAATGATGCATATTCTTCCAGATCCAGGAAAAGAAGGAAGGAGGGTGATGGGAGCTGGGAGCTTCTAAAACTGCACCCATGGCAGGTATGGGGTCCCAACATATATCCACCAGACTTAATTATTTCTGAGCAGGAATCCAAAGGAGAAAACGCTCTCGATCTCCTTATTCTGCAAAAAACCAACATATTTGGCCAATCAGAAGCACATCTCTCTCTCTCCTTCTGTCCTGGCCTCTTTTTACAGAAGCACAATTGAGAGTGTTTTAACAAACTGCATCACTGTTTGGTTTGGTGGCAGCAGTGCCTCAGATATGCCCTATCGAACCCTGCACCAGTTTTCAGCAGTGTCCCGAAAGGGAGCGTTCTAGGACCCACACTCTTTACACTCTAAATGATCTTTAAAATAAATGACCTTTGTGAGCACCTTATTAGCAACTGCTTCCTCTTCGCTGATGATGTAAAACTATTCAACACCACCATCAATGCTACCAAAGACCTTGATTATGTGTCTGAATGGTCTAACAATTGGCAACCCCAAATCTCTACCAACAAATGTTCTGTCCTACACATCGGTAAAAAAAAATCTAAATACCAAATACAAGCTAGGCGGATATGATCTTGTTGATGACCCTCACTTTGTCAAGGACCTTGAAGTTCTCATATCGAATGATCTAAGCGCCAAAGCTCTGCAGTATATATCAGATATAAATACAATTGAGCAAGCCCAGAAGTATTTTACCAGAAGAGTACTACATTCCTCTGTTCGCAACAGAATACTCTACAGCACCAGACTTGAGATTCTAGGCTTAGACAACTTTGAACTACGCCAACTAAGATTGTACTTAAGCATAGTACATAAAATCATATGTTACAAAAGTCTTGTCAGTTAATGAATATTTCACCTTTAACAACAACACAAGAGCACACAACAGATATAAACTAAATGTAAACCACTCCAAACTCAATTGCAAGAAGTACGATTTCAGCAATAGAGTGGTCAATGCCTGGAACTCACCATCTGATTCTGTTGTCACCTGCTCAAACCTCCCACTCCTTTACCCTCAAACTAACCTGTATTGACCTCACCTCATTCCTAAGAGGTCTGTAAGGAACGTGCAGAAGCGCACAATCGTGCCTACCGCCCCTGCCCTATTGTCCCCAATTATTAGTTCCTATTTCTTGTATTTAAACTTATGTTTATTCTTGTTTCTGTTATATTGTAAGCTTTTGACAAATAAATAAACAAACAAACAAATAAATAAATAAATAAAAATAAGGTAGGTAGTCCATACAGAGAGTGGTGAGGACAGCAGAGAAGGTTATAGAAAGCTCACTTCCCATTATTCATGATATTGCTTACAAGAGCTTTGTGCTTAGAGCTCGAAGCATTGTTAGAGACCCCATATACCCACTTCATGATCTGTTTTTGTGGCTCCCCTCTGGAAGAAGGTTTCAAAGTACCTAGAGCAGCACTACTAGGTTCTGTAACAGCTTTGCTCCAGTGGCAGCATTAAAAAAAAATGTACTACCCGTTCTGTGGGCGTGGCTTAGTGGGCGTGGCAGGGGAAGGATATTGTAAAATATCCAGTCAGAGGTGGTATTTGCCAGTTCTCCAAACTACTCCAAAATTTCCACTACTGGTTCTCCAGAACTGGTCAAAACTTGCTGAATACCACTTCTGCTTTGCTCCATATGCCATTCATCTTGTAAATTGATAGGATTCCTTTTTCTTTTGCCATGTATGTATACATTCTAATTTGACTGTGATGTTTCTCTGTGTCATATATGTTTGTGTATGTGGGTATATGCATAATGGTTATCCTTTGAGAGCTGAGTGCAATGAAATTTCATTTTAATGCATGCTGATTAGCGTATATTTAAAGTGACAATCAAGTTTTATTCTATTCTATTCTAATCGCCTAGGAGATAATTTTTCAAACAGCTCACACTCATCAGATAAATTCAATCTATTGTTTTCAAGCAGTTTATAAACAAGCTCTTTTTATGTTCAATTTATTTGTCAGCTGCTTGTGTTCTCCATAATTGACCAATTTTGTCAATATATATTTGTCAATATAGGATTGACAAATTTTGCTGAACCATTTTTGTTCGCTTATTAATTACAACACCTATTGTGATTAAGTATATTAGGAGGTTAGACAACTTTAGAAGAAAGATTCAAATATGAAAGGGATAAGAAATCAAGTGTATCAGCTTTTTTAAATTCATGGATATTTTCATTCTAGTTCCATCCATACCTGCAGAACAATGAATTTTTCAATCTTTCCAATCGGAAACTGTATTTGGATCAAAATGGAGAAGTAACAGCTGATATGGACATCATGAACATGGTGGCTCTCTCCAAGGAGGATGCCATCCTAGTGAGATTGGGGACTTTTGAAAGAAAGAGACTTGTTATTAAACGAAAGGTTCTGTCACGGCTAAAGTTGCTCAACAAGGTGATGAAATATTGCTCTGTTTTCCAAAGCTTTGGGCCCCCTTTCAAGTGGGCTAAACCCATTCTTCAAGATGAATGATTTTAACTGAGAATTGAACGTGGGAAGTAGAAACATAGAAAATAGAGTAACAGATATTCTAATAACACTATTCCTGCCTTTCCTCAGTTTTGATTAATGATTAGTCCTGACCCATTTTCTTTCACATATCTTGTTTTTCTGCTTAGTCCTTGCCTCAGTCCAAATGTGTAGAAAAATGCCACCCTGGATTTGTAAAGCAAGCTCGAGAAGGAGAGCCAGTTTGCTGCTACAATTGTGTTGTTTGTCCAGCGGGGACCATCTCTACTCAGGAAGGTGAGTGACACCAAAGAAAGGGGCAAGAAAAAAGTGGAAGAGTGTATTCATCCAGAGCATTTTTATGAAGTTAATAGCAATAGCAATAGCACTTAACACTAATATATCACTTTATAGTGCCTGACAGCCCTCTCTAAGTGGTTTTACTGAGTCAGCGTATTGCCCCCAACAATCTGGATCCTCATTTTATCACCTCAGAAGGATGGAAGGCTGAGTCAACTTTGAGCCTGGTGGGATTTAAACTGCCAAATTGCAAGCAGCCGGTAGTTAGCTGAAATGGCCTTCAGTATAGCACTCTAACCACTGTGCCTCCAAGGCTCAAATGTTAAAAGACACATTGATGTGGAACTTTTCTGGTTTATTTTTAAGCTGCACAATTTGGTATCTAAAGGGATTAAAACCAAAAAGACCTTGAAAGCAGGCCTGGGAATAAATAGGTGTGTGGAGAAGATTCCTTGAAAAATGAAAGGATACAATTTTAAAAGAAATATTGCTTTTTGGTTTTCTCAGACACAGAAAAATGCATCAAGTGTCCAGATGACAAATATCCAAATGAAGCTCAAACCCAATGTATCCCCAAAATTATAATTTTCCTGTCTTATGAAGAACATCTGGGCATTACCTTGGTCTTCTTTGCTCTATTCTTCTTCCTAACCACAGGCTTTGTTTTAATCATATTCATTAAATACCGAGAAACTCCCATTGTCAAAGCTAACAACCGGGACCTCTCGTACATCCTCCTGGTCTCCCTCCTGCTTTGCTTCTTGTCTTCTTTTCTCTTCATTGATCAACCAAAGAAAGCCTCTTGCCTTCTACGACAAACAGCATTCAGCATTGTGTTCTCGGTTGCAATTTCTTCACTCCTGGCCAAAACAATCACAGTGGTGCTGGCTTTCCTAGCCACAAAACCAGGAAACCAAATGAAGAGATGGTTGGGGAACAGCTTGGCTAACTCCATCATCCTTTCTTGTTCTATTGTCCAAATTATCATCTGTTCCATCTGGCTTGGACTTTCTCCCCCATTTCCTGACTCTGACCTCCACTCCCAGCCTGGAGAGATCATCCTGCAATGCAATGAAGGGTGTATTGTCATGTTCTACATCACCCTCAGCTACCTGGGCTTCCTGGCTGCCATTTGCTTCACATTAGCTTTCCTATCCAGAAATCTCCCTGGGGTTTTCAATGAAGCCAAGCTGATCACCTTCAGTATGCTGGTCTTCTGCAGTGTCTGGGTGACATTTGTGCCTACCTATCTGAGCACCAAAGGGAAATTAATGGTGGCTGTGCAGGTCTTCTCCATCCTGGCCTCCAGTGCTGGTCTACTGGATTGCATATTCTTCCCCAAGTGCTACATTATCATTCTAAGGCCAGACCTGAATACAAAGGACCAGCTTACAACCAGAAGAAATGCAGAAATGTGATACAGAGGAATTTCAAATATCCAGAGTGTCAGGTCTCTGATATGCACCCCCATTCAAATCATCTCTCAGCTGCATTTCTCTAGAGTGAAAAAGATTGATTTATTAGGAGTTGATATGTCGGCATTTTCCGGTTGCAGCTGTCTCTTGCACATCAATTATTTCACCCTTGACCCTGGTCTCCCCCCCCCACTTCTGGATTTATATTCTCCAATAAGATGCATCCATAGCCGAGAGTCATCAATCATGCTGTCCAGTAATTTTGCATGCCAGAAGCTTCAGTTGCCAAAGTGATTATTTCAAGCATTTAAGGAATGCATTGCTTTCCCCCTTCCCTTTCTGCTGACAATTAAAAAGACAAAAGAAATATTTTTTAGTTGACACCTAGTTTCCAATAGACCAAACTTAGAAAATCGTGCAAGCTGCTCTCCATACCTAAGCTGGGCCAATGATTTTACTTGAAATAAATAAAGGGTGGCTGGAAGAGAGTCTCCTTCACTTTTGTTTAGTAGAATCTTTTGATCTTTTGTTCTTTGTTCCTTAGCCTATTTGAGGCTTGAAATGCTATACACAGATATTTGAAACATTTTACTTGTGCAATGAGAATCTTGTTTATATGTCAGAAATGATTGAGGGGGCTCTAAAATTTCTCTTTTTATATTTGTATCATAGCTTATCTTCAATTGGGGTTCAACACCAAACTGAACCTGCCAAAAGCCATTTTCTTAGTTTATTGTTGCCACACAGTTTGGGAAGGAGGAGAAGGTTGGAGTGCCTTACTAGACACAACACAGATCTTTCTTGCATGAACCAAGGTCATCTCCTAGGCGATGGGAAAAGGTGGAGAAGAGTGCCTGAAGAGCCTGCCAATTAATCTAATTGGTCAATGTGACCAGTGACATGGGGAGGAAGTGGTTATGGCCGTATCTTCCTATCATCCAAAAAATTATCAGCTTTCCTCATCCTGTTCTTGGTGAGTGAATAAACAATATTTAAGGTCCATGTCCCAGTCACACCATACAACTAATAAAGTGATTTATATGGACAAGATTCCTTCAATCTCCTCCTGGGGAAGAGTCTTCAGGTCTTCTTTCTTTGGCCAACTTATCAACTTTCCACTTAAAATTGACGTTTGGTATAAGAAAAAGGAAATGCTTTATCTACAAATTGTAGAATAGAAGAGTAAAAGGCTTAATCACACTGGATTTGGTTCTTTCAAAGCATACCTCACCTGAAAAGGAATGAAAGGATAACATTAACAATGTCTAATTAAATGTTATGTTTTGGTTATTTGAGAGGCAAATAAATTATTATAAAGAATGGTGCTAGTTATCCGTGGTGGTATTCAAACTTTTTTAATACCGGTTCTGTGGGCATGACTTGGTGGGCGTGGGAGGGGAAGGAAACTGTAAAATCTCCATTCCCACCCCATTCCAGAGGAAAGATATTGTCAACGTTTCAGCAAACCTCCACTCCTTGCAATAAGTAAAAAGTACAAATCCATCCCCTGCATCCATCATCACTTCACATGGCCCACCTCTGCTTGTTATGAGGAAGCAAGTGATTCTTTCTCTTGTAGATCAAATCCTCGGCATCAGCTCTACTTACTGTATCTGCTCATTTTGCTCAGAGTTCACACTTCTTTCTACCGAGTCTTCAACCATGGAAGGAAGTTTAAGAATGTTATGCACACATACCTCTGAGATTTTATAAGTGGCCATCATGGTGGCAATCTGACCAAAGGTCAGTTTCAGTTCCTTCAAGGACAATGAAAATGTCCCTCTTCCATTCACAACTGATATTAGGAACACTGTCCACCCCAGCTGAAAGCAGGTCCTGCATAGAATCCCAAATGTTCAAATAATTGTCAAGGAGATTGCAACTCAGGTTGATATTGGGAAAGGTTTGGGGATTCTGGTTGATCCTTGAATGGAAAAAAAAAATATTCCTGTAATGGATGGATGCTCTTCTACTAAAAGCTAATGTAAATTAAATTAGAAAAGAGAAAACAAATGAGAAATAACAGAAAAAACTAAAAGTACAATAGGAAAAAAATAGTAGAGTTGGAAACAGAGATGTCGAGTCATAAATTGACATATGTGTACCCATTTTATTTAGCCCTATATCCTAATCATATATTCCTTTTCTCTTTTTTTTCTCTTTGTTGGTAACGGGAGGGAGGGTTTCAGTCTTGCCATGTTCCTAAGGTGGGAGATGTGGTTAGACAGTGAGGACTGTTTTGGCTAGGTGACTTTACTTCCTGTGGGAACAGAAGCTGTCCCTGCTGAGACCTGGAGGTGGAGATTGATGACACCAGGCAACATTGATTTATTGCTATTGGGGAATGTGACTTTTGGAGGTTTTTCTACTTTCCAATATTATGTGGTGTAATTCTGGTTTGTGTCAGATCCGGAATTACAACAGACTTTGCCAATTTGATGTTTACCTAAATAAAAGAAATTTGTTTTGGAAGATGGACTTTGCTCATTTCCTTTTAAATGTATTTCATCACTTGGAAACCTGACAAGAGAAACATTTAAAGAAAGGTGCAGAGATATGAAGAAGTAGCTTCCAATATTCTTCACAGCATTTATAAGTACAATTATATTTTAACCTCTCTCTCTAAATTTCCAATGTGACTCTCTTCTTTCTTGACGGATCATCAAAACCATAAATTGCAAGAAAAATTCTTCATTTTTGCACCAACATTCCATAATGAGCTTCCAATTTTCAATAAATATCTATATTGCTCTTTCTCTAATCAAAGTAGCTGTCAGCATTCTGAGTAACACATCCACCACAAGCAGAACTCCAAGGCAGGAAGATTTCTCAAAGAGTATGTTTATTGGATACATCATATTGGCATAGCTAGTGAAAAAAACTCTAAAGTTTCCTGCGGTTTTAGCCTGATTAAAAGAGCAGATGCTTCCCTCCCCAGATGTCACAGGTCACATTGTCCAATGAAAGTAGTTGATGGGCTGCTTGGTCATTCCTCGCCTCTTTCAACTACCACCTGGCTCTTGTGTTTGTACATTATCAACCAGTCATCTTGCCAAATTATTTCAAGCAAAATCATTGGCCTGCTGATGAGCAGAGAACAGCCTGGACCATTTTCTCGGTTTGGCTGGCTGGAATATGATGAGAGCAGAAATTCCTCTATATTACATTTTCACATTTTTTCTGGTTGTTAGATACTCCTTTGTATTCAGTTCTGGCCTCAGAATGATAATGTAGCACTTGGAGATGAAGATGCAGCCCAGCAGCCCAGCATTGGAAGCCAAGATGGAAAAGACTTGCACAGCCACCGTGTATTTCCCTTTGGTGCTCAAGTAAGTAGGGACAAAAGTAATCCAGACACTGCAGAAGACCAGCATGCTGAAGGTGATCAGCTTGGCTTCATTGAAGGCTGCAGGGAGATTCCTGGCCAGAAAAGCCACTGTGAAGCAGATGTCAGCCAGGAAGCCCAGATAGCTGAAGGTGATGTAGAACATGACAACAGAGCCTTCATTGCATTGCAGGATGGCCACTTCTGGCTGAGAGTGGAGATCAGCATCAGGGAATGGGGGAGAAATTCCCAACCAGATGGAGCAGATCATAATTTGGACACTAGAACAAAAAAGGATGACGGAGTTGGCCAAACTCTTCCCCAACCATCTCTTCACTCGGTTCCCTGGTTTTGTGGCCAGGAAAGCCAGAACCACTGTGATTGTTTTGGCCAAGAGACAAGAAATGGCAACTGAGAAGGTGATGCTGAAAACTGTTTGTTGGAGAAGGCAGGTGATTTTCCTTGGTGGACCAATGAAGAGAAAAGAAGACAAGAAGCAAAGCAGGAGAGAAACCAGGAGGATGTAAGAGAGGTCCCGGTTGTTAGCTTTGACAATGGCAGTTTCTAGGTATTTAATAAATATGATTAGAACAAGGCCTGTGGTTAGGGAAAAAAATAGGACAAGAGAGACAAGGATGATGCCCAGATGTTCTTCATAAGACAGGAAGGTTATAACTTTAGGGATACACTGGACCCGGTCCTCATTTGGATATTCATCATCTGGACATTTGGTGCATTTTTCCATATCTGTGAAAAATCAAAAAGCAATATTTTTTTAACATTCTGTTCTTTGGCTGTTCAAGAAATACCTTCTTCAGGCAACAGGGGAATTTTCCAAGATGTAATTCTTAACATCTCCACAGATAAAGATAATAACACTAATGTTGTAAAAGATAGATAGATAGATAGATAGATAGATAGATAGATAGATAGATAGATAGATAGATAGATAGATAGATAGATAGATAGATAGATAGATAGATAGACAGATAGACAGACAGACAGACAGACAGACAGACAGACAGACAGACAGACAGACAGACAGACAGATAGATAAATAGATTCTATGAAAGTGGGAAATTCAAAGAACCTGAATGGTTTCTTGTTTAATCTGCAGAACCATTATTAGAGCTAGAACCAGTTATAATTTCTAGGCATATTCCAGATGGTACTTCTTAATATACTAGACATGGAGAATGTCTACCCTTTAATATACAGTTGGCTGGAGGGAAAGCTAGCCTTGCAAATAATCTGATATGGGTACCGAGAGCAGTGTTATTGTGGGTATAATGAGGTGCACCAGTCTGTCTGTACCATCTCATTATGGACCAACAACACCTTCTCAGTGATCCTCAAGGAGAGTCCCATGTAGAATGCATTGTAATAATGCTTCCAGAAGATGGACCTGAGACAACTCCTCAAATTTCAAAGAACTCAGAAATTCCTAGAATATATCCATCCAAAATAAAAAGGAGAAGAGATATTTTCCCTGAGAGTATAATAGAATAACAACATAACAGAGTTGGAAGGGATCTTGGAAGTCTTCTAATCCAACCCCCTGCTCAGGAAACCTGTTGTCCCACTGGTCAAGAAGTCCTATATCCATGATGGCGAACCTATGGCATGTGTACCTGAGGTGGAACGCAGAGCCCTCTCTGTGGATATGCATGCCATCACCAGCTGTTCTGGTTTCTGGCATGCACTGATCAACTGGCCTTTGTGGGCACTGGAGCACCCAAAAACGGTCTGAAAAATGGCCCAAAAATGGCGTGAAAAATGGCTAAAAACAACCTGGAAAATGCCCCCAAAACAAGCTTTTGCGCACCAGCCAGCTGGTCTTTGGGTTTCCAGTGCACATATATATGCATGAGCATGCATGCCCGTTCTGGTTTGGGCACTTGGTGCTGAAAAGTTTCGCCATCACTGCTCTATATCATTTCAGACAAATGGTTATCCAATTTCTTCTTTAAAATATACAGTGTTGGAACATTAACTTCTAGAGGCAATACAGTAAAGTACTGCATTCTGCCAGTAGTCTCCCACCGACCGGTGCGTTCCCACAGAGAGGGTCTCCTCTGGGTCCCAACGGCATCTATGTGCCGCCTGGTGACACCGAGGAATAGGGCCTTCTCTGTGGGGGCACCCACCCTTTGGAACGGGCTGCCCCCAGGGCTACGAACAACCACTGACCTGAGGGCGTTCAGACATGACCTGAAAACCTGGCTCTTTGAGCAGGCCGGCCTGAGCTGACTTCAAATGGGATTTTAAATAATGGGGTTTTAGATCTGATTGATTGGGGTATGAAAGTTTTAGCTTATTTTAATCGGGGTTTTTAAATTTTTAATTGGCAGCTTTTAATTTAATTCTTTTTAAATTGTATTTATATTTGTAATATATATATATTAGTTGGCTATTCACCACTCTGAGTCCTTCGGGAGAAGGGCGGTATTATTATTTAATAAATAAATAAATACTGTAAAGTAATAAAGCTTGCCCAAGCTGCCATATTCCCCTATCTCTTCCCAGCTTTTTCTTCAAGTTTTTTTTTTTTTTGCCATTTTTTCCTTTAGATAAGAAACTGCAATTTGAAAATAAACAAGAAAAAGTAGAGTTTCAATCTGCCTTTTAACTTGCAGTTCCATTTAAATGCCTTGGATGGATCCACTTTCACAAAACCTGTCCTTTTTTCTGGTGTCACTTACCTTCTCGAGTGGAGATGGTCCCCTCTGGACAAAGAACACAGTCGTAGCAGCAAACTGGCTCTCCTTCTCGCTTCTGCTTGACAAATCCAGGTTGACAATTTTCTACACATTTGGACTGAGGAAGAGACTGAGCAGAAAAACAAACATAATCATCCGTGGAAAATGGATGTAGGCATGAATATTAGCCATATACTGGAATACATTCATTTAGTTTCTCTCTTTGGGGGGGGGGTATCATATTGCAATTAAGGTTGTTTTCTATTTAACGTAATAAATCTGTTGGGATGGAATTGAGAACAGATTGAAGCATTACAATTGCAGTGAGTTCCTTCTTACGGCTATATTAACATACATACATTCTTCCTATGTGCATGATTTAAAAAGTATGATGTCCTATTCATACTAAATTTTAGAAAAAAATTACTTGAAAAGATATGTTAATTTCTTTTCTACATTTAATAAAATAGAATAAAACTATGATGAGGAATATACCTTTTGATTAGTAGGATCTAAAAAAAATACTGAACTACAGAAACATTGGAAAGCCACTCACCTTTGACAGTAGTCCAAAACCAACACCCAATTAATATATATATATAGGAATTGTGTATTTATTTATTAAATATGAACTATTATTTCATTATCAAACAATTCTGGGTATTTACAAGGTGATGAAAACAACAATATAAGCATTAAAATATAGCATTAGAATTAACAGAAAATTAATTAAAATAGGGGCGATGTGTCAGAGTTCCGACTAATGCCCTAATTAAACCATGAGCCTCGAGCCAAGTTTAAAAAGAAATCCAGTTATTTATTAGGAGCAACATGTCGGCACATACTCAAATGAAGTCAGCTCTGCCTCATGTAATTTATGGCCCACCTACGACTCTCTTTCTCCTCTTCCTGCGAGGGTGTGTCATAAATCACATTCTCCAATGGAGCACTTTTGCGGGCTGTAGAGATCATGCCTCTCCGGTTGGCCCCGGTAGCCTGAGATACAGCCTTGAAGAAGGTATGCATGGAATGTGCTTCTGGTTGTGACTGCCATGCTGCTCCATCAGTCTCCCCCCTCTACCTATGGCAACTCGAGAGTAGGCCAGGAATGCTTTACAAGTTGACATCATGTGGAGGTGGATTCTTTTGGAAGGCCAGAGGATGGGAGCTGTGGCAGAAAGAGTTCTTGTCCTGGACAAGAACAAACAGTCAGAATTATTTGACAGAAAATGTCCTTAGCTGGGCTCTTATGCCAGCATGAATGAGGCAGAATAATCCATTGGAATGAGACCATTCCTCAAGTAAGATGGATCAAAATCCATTGAGTTGGACCTGGAAGCAAAGCAGCTTCCAGTGCAGCCTATGAAACAGAGGTATTATCTGGGTTCCCATAGAATTGTCTGTGCATCTGAACTCTGCACCAGCTATCCACAACTAAAAACATTAAACTCCCAGGTCTTGAAGCCTCATGCACTTTTAACCACCAAGTCTTTTCAATTTTTTATTTTTATTTTATTCACAATGTTAAAATACAATATTTTACGAGCTAAAAGCCATGGACCTTCTTCTTAGGAGCAAAAGAAGATTGCACCATCTCAATGGGTAAAAGAGAGGCATGGATAAATCTTGCAGACTACAAACTTGCCCTTTCAGGAGACATGATCCCCAACTAAGAGGAGCAGAAGCTTATATCCCACTGCAACCAGGGGTGGGATTCAACCGGTGTAACAGGTTTGTGTGCAGAGCATTTGCTACTGATCTTCTCCAGCAATCTGTGTTAAACAGCTGGTGAATGGCAATCCACTGTGCCACACGAATCAACTGAGCTTGAAAACCAGGATTTAAAGCACAGAGTAGAGCTGGGCCGGGTGGGTAGTCCTAACAGCTGATCATTGGAGTGAACTGGTTCGCTTACAGATGATCCTCAGAGCTACCTGTTTGCCTGAACCGGGCCGAACCGGTAGAATCTCACCTCTGACTGCAACCAACAGAATCTCTAGCCAGTCTCGACTCCATTTTATTGATCAGACCAAACCTGAATTCACATACAGATCAACAGAATTGCCTTCTCCTTTGCTATTTGTAGGCAAGAAACAAATGAACTTGGAGATATTTGCACCAAAATCCCCAGCACTTGAGGGCCTCTTGATTAGTTTTATGGAGGTGTCAGGGGAAAAACTGAATCATAATAACAATTGAACAGACAGCGCACCACATAAGTCTCGCTTTAGGATTTAGAGGTTTGTTAGAATTTAAAGCAGGGGGTGTGTGAGATTCTCCCAGTTTGGACCAGTTCAGGTAAACCCCTTGTTCCACTGATCAGCTGGCTCCGAATCAGTTTGCATGTGGGCCCGCCCACCCCTGCTCTTTCTTGTGCTTTATTTCCTGGTTTTAGAGCACAGCTGATTTGTGTAGCAAAGCAGTTTGCCGCGCCTCAGCTGTTTTATTCACGGAGGCTGCAGTTGAAGGTTTGCCATCACGGTTATAGCCTCTGAAGGACAAGATGTCAGTAATGCTGAAGTTTCCAAAGCCATCTAAGAAAACTAAGTCTTCTACTTTGCACATTCAGTTCTCAGTGAAGTTCATCCACCTTGGTGATGGGCTGTCAGATTCATGAAGGGACACTTCCATTGTTGATGGGACAGGTTGCTGGGGCAGGTTCCTTGCATGCTTTCACATTTGCTGTAATGTGTGGGATTAGGGAAGGTGGGCAGCTGAATGAGCTTCCTTCCATCTAAAATCAGCTTACCAGTTAATGTCTCAGAGTTTCTCAAAACATCTTTGCGGCATGTTATTGGCTACTGGTGGACTAGGGCAGGGGTCAGCAACCTGTGGCTCTGGAGCCACATATGTCTCTTTCATCCCCTCTGCTGTGGCTCCCTATTGCCAGCCAGTGCCACAATTTTGAGAGGAGCTTCCAGTTTGTGAGGGGGAAAGCAGAGCATGCCAGGGGGAGACTCTATGGCAACAGACAGGTTTTCAGCTCCACAATTGATAGGGCTTTCAGTTAGGACAGGTAGAGGAAAAAGGATGCCCCACTAGGAGGAGACTATGGTGGGGGAACCGGACTTCTGGACAGCTCTAGAATTGAATGGGGGGCTTCCGGTTAGCACCTTTGTGGCTCTTTGAGTGTTTAAGGTTGCCAATCCCTGGACTAGGGGATTGGGATAGAGTTTGAAGAGCGGGGAAATAGTTTAATGTTTTGTGTGGGCTTTTCAGATTCCACCTGACTTCTCTGCAATCTCAGTCTCAGTCAGTAAAAGTTTTCCTTTTGAACTACTACCATTTCAAAAGTCATGTTTTCCTGAGAAGATAGCTGAGCAGGTCCTTACATGGGCTCCAAACAGAGGTGGTATTCATCAGGTTCTGACCAGTTCTGGAGAACTGGTAGCGGAAATTTTGAATAGTTCAGAGAACTGGCAAATCCCACCACTGACTGGCCCCGCCTCCATTTATTCTCTGCCTCCCATTGAGTCCCAGCTGATTAGCTGGGTCTTCTTTTGTTGCCCTGCACAGGAGAACGGAGCTGAAAAGCAGGTTAGTGCGGTGCAGAAGGAATGGGGATTTTGCAGTAACTTTCCCCTGCCATGCCCACCAAGCCACACCCACCAAGCCATGCCATGCCCACCAAGCTATACCCACAGAACTGATAGTAAAAAATTTTTGAATCCCACCACTGGCTCCAAAGATTTGGAAACAGAAAAGCATTGATATTTCACCCACCTTGTTCAGCAACTTTAGCCAAGAAAGAGATTCTTGGTTGATAATAATTCTCTGTTTTTCAAAACTTCCCAGTTTCGGCGTGAGGGAATCTTTCTCGGGGAAAACCAACAAAGTCATGATATTCAGATCTGCTGTTAGACATCCATTTTTGTCCAGGTATATTTTCATTTGTGAAAGGTTGCAGAATTGATTCTTCTCCAGAAAGGGGTGGAACTAGAATTAAAAAATCCAGAGCAGAAAACTGTGGTTTCTGTGATGTTTTCAGGTATGAGTCTAGTTATTTAGCTTAAAAATTCTTAGTTGGGAGCACAAAAAATTTAAAAAATGGTTCACCAAAATTTGTCAATCATACATTTACAAAATATATATTGACAAAATATCATATTTTTTCAATTATTGGGAACATTCTAGAGCAGATGACAAGTAAATTGAACAAACATATAAAGAGATTATTTATGACTTCAGAATAACAGAGTTGGAAGGGACTTTGGAGATCTTCTAGTCCAACCCACTGCTCAGGCAGGAAACCCTGTATCACCAGCTGCGCGGGTGATTATGGGGGCATCAAGGTTCTCTCATGTGACGCCCCTCCTGTGCGAGCTAGTGACCTCTCGAGTGCGTTTTAAGATTTTAGTGTTAACTTTTAAAGCGCTCCATGGCATCGGACCAGGATATTTACAAGACTGCATTCTGCCATTTTCCTCTCACCGTCCGGTGCGCTCCAACAGGGAGGGTCTCTTGCAGGTCCCGTCGGCATCTATGTGCCGGCTGGTGACCCCAAGGAATAGGGCCTTCTCTGTGGGGGCATCTGCCCTCTGGAATGGGTTGCCTCCGGAGTTACGTACAGCCACGGATCTGGGGACCTTCAGGCATGCCTTGAAAACCTGGCTCTTTGACCAGGCCGGCTTGGACTGATTTTAGATTTGGGTGTTTTACTTTTTATATTTAATTTTAGGGCTTTAGGGAGGGGTTTTAATTGATTACAGCCAGGGCCTTAGTTTAATTTAGTTTTAACTTTTCACATATTTATTGTTTTAATTGTATGGCTGTGCACCGCTCTGAGTCCTTCGGGAGAGGAGCGGTATATAAATAAATATTTATTACTATTATTATTATTATATCAAACAAATGGTTGTTCAATCTCTTCTTAAAAAGTTTCAATGTTGGAGCATTCACAATTTCTGGAGGCAAGTTGTTCCACTGATTAATTGTTCTAAAATGTCAGGAAAGTTCTCCTTAGTTCTAGGTTGCTTTTCTCCTTGATTAGTTTCCATCTCTTGCTTCTTGTCCTGCCGTCAGGTGCTCTGGAGAATAGCTTGACTCCCTTTTCGTTGTAGCAATTCCTTCAGAACAATAGGGTGATTACCAGAAAGCATGGATTTGTCAAGCAAAAAGTTGTCAGGCTAATGTTCTCCCAAGTAGACCAGATGGAAAACATGATCAGATGAGTTAATTCTATATTATTTAAGATTACATTGACATAATTTTCCAAGTCTGAAAATACAAATCTCTCACCAACTATTCTACAGCCTGAAAAAGATCCTTTATCAGTTTCTTTCTTTGCCATTATACAGCTATAGGCTTCCCCACCACCTGCAGCCTTATATGGTCATCTCTAAAAAGCTTCACTTTCTCTTCCATCTGTCAACTCATAAAATATTTTGTATATACATTTTATACTGTAGTTGACAATAGGAAGAGGGAGGGGAGTTTAAAAGAGCAGGCAATAGTGTGGAATCAAAAGTACATTCCATTCATATTTTCTTCAAAGACTGATTAGATGGCTGAAGCTTTTGCCATGAAAAAAATCAAATTGGAGAGCATGATTGATAACTCTTCGATATGGACATTTTTCATTGGATGATACAACCAGAGGGGTGGGAGAAAAAGCAGGATCAAGAGTGACAGTGAATTACGTATCTCAGAGTTGGCTACGCCAACTCTTAGTGCCAGATGTAGAATGGTAGCTTCAAATAAACCCTCTTTAGTTTTGGGAATATGGTTCGAGGCTCATGATTTAATTGGAGTAACTGCCAATTAAACCCTGACACCACCATTCACAAGGTCATTTCCACATATCATTACATTTCCTTAATAGATAGTGGGAATGTCAGTGATATAACTTATTTTTAGCAAAGTATTAACAAACTACTTCCTGGTTCATTGATTAGGAAGCTAGCCAATTTAGGACTAGTTGATGCAATAATTAAATGGATAAAGTCTTTAAAATTGTATTCAAATGATTTTCAATCTTTCTCATAAAACTGAATAGTTATGAATAACAATCAGTTCTTGGTCATCTACTGCTCTATACTATCATTGTAGAGATAGGTAGGTTGATAAAACATGGTTTTGTGATGAAATTTTAAATTATAATAATAATAATAATAATAATAAATATTTATTTATATACCGCTCCTCTCCCGAAGGACTCGGAGCGGTGCACAGCCATACAATTAAAACAATAAATATGTGAAAAATTAAAACTAAATTAAACTAAGACCCTGGCTGTAATCAATTAAGACCCTTCCCTAAAACCCTAAAATTTAATAAAAAAGTAAAACACCCAAATCTAAAATCAGCCCAAGCCGGCCTGGTCAAAGAGCCAGGTTTTCAAGGCACACCTGAAGGTCCCCAGGTCGTGGCTATACGTAACTCCGGAGGCAACCCATTCCAGAGGGCAGATGCCCTCACAGAGAAGACCCTATTCCTTGGGGTCACAGCCGGCACATAGATGCCGATGGGACCCGCAGGAGACCCTCCCTGTGGGAGCGCACCGGATGGTGAGAGGAAAATGGCAGAATGCGGTCTTGTAATATCCTGGACCGATGCCATGGAGCGCTTTAAAATTAACTTTAGACAAACTCTGTTTTCAATATTGGTGTAACTTTGGATGATAATTAAATAAATTGTTGTAAGTTGAGGACTACCTGTATAAAATTTAAAATGTATCTTGATGATTTAATTCTCTGAAAGAAGGAGACTGACGCAATGGATGAGAGATAGTAAGCTAGATAAGAATATCTAGTGAGAAACTTCAAATAGGATTCCTGCAGAGAAAAAGGAGTGTCGTGAAATTTCTTAAAGCAACATTCTACAATTCTAATTACAAACCCATATGGGATCCTTGGAGTTCCCTGAGCTTGGTTGTTTTCTTGCAGAAGTTTCATTGTCAAACTAGGCAATATGTTAAACTAGGTTGATCTCTGCTAATCTAAATACCATTCAAAAGACAATGAACAAACCAGAAAAGGGAACAGAAAGACCAATACACTTCACCAGCAATCAAAACCCTGATGATCCAAGATTAATACCAATATTAACAATAAATCAGCAATCAAGAACTAACCAATACCCCATTCAAGGAACAATTTTAGCAAACAAGGCACTAAACAACTGTAGCTTACTGTTACAACTAATATAGGCTTCAGTATTCCAGCAAAACCCGATCCCAATCAACAACTCCGAGACTTTAGAAGAAACCCTCCCATACTACCACCTCTTACAATTCTAGACAACACAGTATATCAACAGTAGAGACCTTCAAATTTCTAGGTTCTACTATATCACATGACCTAAAATGGACACCTAACATCAAAAACGTCATCAAAAGAGCACAACAAAGAATGTTCTTTCTGCACCAACTCAGAAAGCTCAAACTGCCCAAGGAGCTGTTGATACAGTTCTACAGAGGAATTATTGAGTCTATCATCTGCACCTCTATAACTGTCTATAACTTTGGTTCTGCAATTCAACAGGTCAGACACAGACTTCAGAGAGTAATTAGGAATGCAGAAAAAACCATTACTACCCACCTGCCTTCAATTGAGGACCTGTATACTGCACGAGTCAAAAAGAGGGCTGTGAAAATATTCAGACCCCTCACATCCCAAACATAAGCTGTTTCAACTCCTTCCCTCAAAACAACACTATAGAGCACTGCATACAGAACAACTAGACATAATAACAGTTTTTTCACAAAAGCCATCACTCTGCTAAACAAATAATTCCCTCAACACTGTTCAACTATTACAAAATCTGCACTACTATTACTGCTAATCTTCTCATCACTCCTTATCACCCATCCCCTCCCACTTGTGATTGTAGGACTGTAACTTTGTCCCTTGTATCCTTACAATTTATATTGACTGTTTCCTAGCATGATTTGATTGTTGATTGTACCCTATGACTATCATCAAGTGTTGTACATTATGATTCTTGATTCTTAACGAATGTATCTTTTCCTTATGTATACTGAGAGTATTTACACCAAGACAAATTCCTTGTGTGTCCAATCACACTTGGCCAATAAAGTATTCTGTTCTGTTCTGTTCTACAGGCATTTTCTCAAAGTTTGTTTTTATTGGAAAAGTCATACTGGCACATATGGGAAAACCCGAATCTGAGAGTTCTGGATTTTCCCTCAGTAAATCAAAAATCAAAACCCAACCCTTAAACCCATCAGTCCATCACATGGTCTGATTACCATCTGTCCCAACTTGAGACATCCCTTCAACCTCTCCTCCTCCAGATGCAGGAATAACATGACCTTGACCAAAAAGAAGAATGCTATTATATCTAACTATTAACACTCTAAAAATCCCCCCTTCTAATTTCCCAGGCACAGGAATGTGGCAGTGTGGAAGCTTCTGATGTTAATATGGCTTCAAAAGCTGACACTAGAAACCATCAACTCCATTCCCATCGGCAGCGACAGGGCAGGCAAGTAGTATGCCTGGAATGCACTACCTGACACTGTTGTTACATTCTCTAACCCCCACTCCTTTATCCTTAAATTATCTACTATTGACCTCACCCCTTTCCTAATAGGTCTGTAAGGGGCGTGCATAAACGCACCAATGTGCCTACCGTCCCTGTCCCATTGTTTCTTTTATTTTTCTTATATGTACCCATTTCATGTATTCATAACTATGTATATACTTATATCTATTATCTTGTAAGCGATTGACAAATCAAATAAATTCTAAAATAAGTCCACAATCATGCTTACTAACCCCATTTGTCCACATTTATTCGTACCTATTTCCTGTATTCATACTCAAGTTTATTCTTATACCCATTATCTTGTAAGTGATTGACAAATCAAATAAATAAAATAAAAATATATACAATGTGAGCAAACTGCACTCCCTTCTAGCACTGATGAATTTATTGATTGGTTATTTCATTCATTCATTTATAGAATGCATTTGCTGACCATCACATAGCAAATTAATGATGTTACTTATTTGGGTGATACCACCAAATTCAGAGAGCAGCAAGAGAGCACCCTACAATTCAATCCTGCAACTACAAACATTCTTTTTATGAATACAAATCCACATATACAGAAATGTATTTTAAAATGCATACATCCTTTGTAAAAATAGCAATGTTAACATCAAAATGTACCTGTCATGGTACCATTCTTTAGAAAATTAAGCCTGAGCAAATAGATTGGCCAAACCTGATGGCTTTTAATAGCACAATTAAATTGAGATGGTTCTCTTGCTTGCACATTGGATTTTAAGTTTGATGGGTCCTTTTTAGGAAATCATACCTGCCATGACTGCAGCCTTGGAATCACCAAACTCTCTTTATCGTCCTTCCTTCTTCTTCTTGATCTAGAGGAATATGCAGCATTCAAAGCATGGGCCAGAGTCTTAACTATATCATAAACATGGTGATTATTTATCACACGACTTCTGTTTTTTTTCTCTTGGGTCTCTAATGGTGTTTTCTGGATGCATCTTCTCCGGCCTTTGACAGAGAAGATACACTTTGAAAGAAAACAATGAAAAGTCTGATCTTTAAACTGTCGTTCCACAAAGAGATTGGGTTCAAAGTCATAATCTTTTGTCCTGTATTTACCTTGAAAAGCAAAGGTCCAAATACTATGGATGTATTTGAAAAGTATGTGCCTTTTCACATTAAATTGCCCCACACCTGTCATGACCCACACTTTCCCTTCAGTGGGTTCTGACAAATGTCTAAGTGCTAAATGGAAAGGAAGAATTCTGCCTACCAGGGAAAAATATTCTATAAAGTGAACAAAGACATTGACTTGTCTCCATTTAGAGAGAACATAATGGAGGGATGCTACATTTCCAGTTGCTGAGAACTGTTGTGATGCAACAACACAAATTCCACTCCTGACAAGTAAAGGAGTAAACGTCCTCATAAAATTATCTCCATTTTCTGTGTCTGAAGCAAAGAGACCAATCAAGGTCCATCTGAAATGGAGAAGCAGTTGAACAATTCCTGGGTACTCAATCCCTTTTCTCTGGAGCATCTGATGGAAAAAAGGAAATTGACTTTTTTCACTCAGAGCCTCTGAAACAGGTACATCACTGATCTGAAAAAAGCAATAAGTGAACTGTTAGGTTTGGGGTTTGATCAAGTAAAATAAAAATAAAATAAAATGCAACTCAGTCTGTGGGATTAATTGTTCTGATTAATGATGCTCAATGTGTTATGACATATTCAACTTATATTCAACTCATGCTTAATTGGTGAAAGTTATTATCAGTAGGCTGCTGGAACAGGGGAGTTGCTTCAAAGAGAGATGCTTCAAAGAGAGTCAGGAATGTGGTCTTATCTGGAACTATGAGGTAACGGAATGAACTGATTTTAATGAACTGACTTTGTATTATTGTTGCTTGGCTGATATTGTGTAATCTTGCTTTTGCTAAATAAAAGAGTGCTTTGGACTTCGGTTCGGGGCATTTCATTTCAAGGAAAACCCTGTTTCCATGTCTCCTGATTTGCCGGGTTAACCATTTAATTGCCTCAAGTGGTGACCCCGACGTGATTCTAAAAGGATACGTCCGCTTTGTCCCCATCCTTCGCCAGGCATTGGCTTAAGCGCTTTCATCAGGTACACGGCTGGACCGCGTCTGATTCATCGTAAGTATGGGGAATGATCTATCTCAGGCTCAAGAAGAGCACGTCAGGGAATTGAAAGAGATAGTTAAGCGAAATTACTTTCAGTTTAACTCAGCTGGGAAAGCTCGGCAAGTTAAGGGAAAAGAGATTAAGGAACTTTTGAAATATGTATGGGAACATATGTCCTATTACCCTTTGTCAGGAAGTACGAAGGTGTCTACATGGAGAAAGATAGGCGAGGCCTTACACAATGCGCCTCGCGCCCCTGCACCCATACTCTGTACATGGCGTTCTTTAATTGAGGCATTGCAAATTCAAAATAATCCCTTATTGCAGCCCCTTCCTGACTCTGTCATTCACCCACCTCCCTATCAACCGGTTCTTGTTCAGCCAGCTGATACCACAGCGGTTCGTAATCATGGGCTGCTGCTCCCTCCTTCTGCCCCTGCTCTTAGTGAGCCTTCGCTAGCCCTTCGCGGAGTGAAAAATGCGGTGGACGCTGGATTTGAAAAGGCAATGGAGAATGGGGAGCTGTCTCCGGAGGAACTAATCAATCTTCCGGTCTCAGCTTTTCCTGTTGTTGTAGAAATGGATGGAGTAGGGAATCAGGAACGTGTTTGGCGTCCTTTAGAATTAAGAACTCTCAGGGAAATTACCACAGCAGTAAAAGATTATGGGTTAAAAAGTAAATATACAACTGCTTTGCTGGAAGCTTTGGCATTTGGTCGAATGATGATACCGGAGGATTGGAAAGCTTTGGCCAGAATGATTTTGTCCTCCGGCCAATATATTGTTTGGGATTTTCAATATAGACAACAGGCAATAGCTAGGGGAACAGCAAACATTACACCCGATCAGTTATATGGTGTTGGTCAGTTTAGTACAGTTGAGTCACAACAAGATAACTTGGCAAATAATGTTTTCCCTATGATTAACCTTTGTGTGTTGGCTGCGTTTACTAAAGTAGATGAGGCTGGAGGTAGTTCCATTCGCAGTTTTGTTACCATTAAGCAGGGAAATGCTGAGCCATATCAGGATTTTATTACTAAATTGAAAACTGCAATTGAAAGATCGGTAGATAATGATATGGCGGCTGCAGAATTACTCCAAAAATTAGCCGTAGAAAATGCTAATGCAGACTGTAAGGCTATTCTGCAGCCTTTATTATTTATGTTCCTTTTCGGCTTCACTTATGGGAACAACTCTTGGCTACCTCTGAGCTACTTCAATTGTCTTTAGCAAATTGGCAAGGTACTTTTGCTTATCATTTACCATCAGATCATAGATTGTCCATTGTCACCAATACACATATAATTTTGGACGAAGTTCGCTGCTCTTTTCCTCTCCCAGATGCTTTGACCTTATTTGTGGATGGAGGAAAAACATATGGTGCGTGCATATGGAAACTAAACGAGAAGTGGCATACGAAAATTACCCCCCCCTCAAAAATCAGCTCAACGAGCAGAATTGGCCGCTGCTATGTTGGCTTTTCAAACTTTTCCTGACACGCCATTTAATCTAATTGTGGATAGTCAATATGTTTACAACTTAACTATATGCCTCAAAGGGGCATATGTATCCCCAGGAACGGAGGAAGGGCTACTTGCTCTTTTCTTATCGTACCAACAAATTTTAGAACAGCGTAAATGTCCTTATTTTGTTGGGCATATGCGTAGTCATTCCAATCTTCCTGGAATCCTTGCTGAAGGAAACCAGCGAGCTGATGCCTCCACACGCGTGGAGTACTTACATTTATCTAAAACAACTCCGTGGGACAGCCATTCTTACTTCCATCAAGGGGCAAAAGCCCTTATTAAACAATTTGGCCTCTCAGCTACAGAAGCTGCTGCAATTGTCCAGCAATGTCCTACCTGTAGTAAAATTGCTACAGCTATACCCATGGGAGTAAACCCTAGGGGTTTGCACCGTAATGCCCTTTGGCAAATGGATGTCACGCAGTATCCCTCCTTTGCCCCGTGGAAATATCTACATGTTAGTATTGACACATTTTCTGGGTTTATTATGGCTACCCCACAAAGGGGGGAGACTGTTAAGCATGTCATTAATCATTGTCTTCGCACTTTTGCCTCCTCAGGGCCACCTAAGGAGCTAAAAACAGATAATGGTCCTGCCTATACTAGTTCAAACTTTGCTCAATTTTGTGATCGTTGGTCAATTTGTCATAAATTTGGCATTCCCTATAACTCGCAAGGACAGGCAATTTGCGAGCGAGCAAATGGCACTTTAAAACGCATGCTCGAAAAATTTAAACAACAACAAAGGGGGAATTCCCCGGGACTTCCAGGAATACAAGACACTCTCAATATTGCTTTATATTCTTTAAATTTTCTAACTCCCACCGGCTCGCCTCCAGCTACAGCGGCAGACCGGTTTTTCCCTTCTTCTGTTTCTTCCACAGAAAATCGCCCTCTGGTCTGGGCTCGGTTTCTCCCAGACCCTACGTGGTGCGGCCCATTTAAACTTATTACGTGGGGCCGCGGATATGCTGCAGTGGAAAATGAAAATGGTATTCGTTGGGTGCCTGGCCGCTGTGTTCGCCTTTACCACCCAAAACCTTGTGGGCCAGATCAAAAGACCCGGGATGCTGGGAACGGAGATATGGCGGAAAAATGTATTCCTGAACGATCTGGCGAGGACAGCGAAAGACCTCAATCTGACTAGATGTTGGCTGTGCATGCATATCCCGGGCACCTCTCGTGGGGGACTACCTTTGCATGCCATCCCACTTAATGATTCTGGGTGGAACGATAACTCAACAATTTACAATATCTCTCACGTTTCTTTTAATTCTACCCCGGCTGTGGACATAGTACTTTTTGAAGCTGCTTTGGTTTGTTTTAATCGATCAAATGATACCAACATGGGAGATTACCAGCTGTGCAATCAAACCGTTATGTGGAATAATAGTGATGGTTTTTGTAATGCCTTTCAGGACACAATTAAATTTGCATGTCAGCAAGTAGCACTTCTTCAGACATTAGCAGAGTTGACATCCGCTCAACAGGTGGAATGGTCCGGTCCAATTTGGTTTCTGTGTGGCACTAAAGCATATAAACATTTACCAAAAACTTGGTCTGGTGTTTGCACCATGGGTTATGTGATTCCTGCTATCTATAAGACTGATGTATTACCTGCTGGTCGACTGCGAAATCGTCGGGATGTTGAAGCTAGCCCGATTGGTTTCCATTGGGACACTCAGCTCAGTCGTGGAATACTACCACCTTTGGGTGTGGCTATGAACTACCGTGATTTACATTTACTCAATAACTGGACTATGGCTATGTTTAATGAAACTATCTTTGCTTTGAAACTGGTTAATCAGGAACTTTCAGAAGTACGAAAAGTAGCTTTGCAAAATCGTTATGCTTTAGATATTATTCTGGCTTCTAAAGGAGGGGTTTGTGCTTTATTACATTCACATTGTTGTGTATATATCCATGATAATGAACTCAATATTTCTCACACAGTACACACTATGGAAGAAATGATTGCTCAGAATCCTTTGGTAGGGACTGGTTCTGGTACCGTAGACATATGGGGAGCCATGTGGTCCTGGCTGCCGGATGGGTCTTGGATCCGAAGGATGGCTATGTCGATCATCTTGATATTGGTTGCTCTAGTAAGTATTTGCTGTTGTATTCAATGCCTGCCTTCTCTTATAGGTATGGCTAAAGGACTTTTTCACGTTAAGCAAGAAATACATGTTACTACTTATTATGCTCGTGATGGTCATGAAATAGAAAAGGGGGAGATGTGGGATTAATTGTTCTGATTAATGATGCTCAATGTGTTATGACATATTCAACTTATATTCAACTCATGCTTAATTGGTGAAAGTTATTATCAGTAGGCTGCTGGAACAGGGGAGTTGCTTCAAAGAGAGATGCTTCAAAGAGAGTCAGGAATGTGGTCTTATCTGGAACTATGAGGTAACGGAATGAACTGATTTTAATGAACTGACTTTGTATTATTGTTGCTTGGCTGATATTGTGTAATCTTGCTTTTGCTAAATAAAAGAGTGCTTTGGACTTCGGTTCGGGGCATTTCATTTCAAGGAAAACCCTGTTTCCATGTCTCCTGATTTGCCGGGTTAACCATTTAATTGCCTCATCAGTCCTCATAAATCTATCAGAATAGTTTATTGTTGATTAGCTATTAGGCGATATCAACATACTGAATATAAAACACAGAACATTATTAAAACCACATAAAACAGTAGAAAAGTAGAAAAATATTGTGTGAAAATAATAATAAAGAATGCAAATCATATTTCTGTATCATCCATATGGTTTACAGAAATCAGATCAAGATTTAAAAGAAGTTAATTAATGCTAGTAAGCACTAGGAGTCCATAAGATACAATATGTATGTTTATTCAAATGTCAGTAAACTAACTGATTGGGAGACTTGTCACAACTCCATGATGGTTTCACCACTGAAAAAAATATTATTTTGGCTAGGATTATATGCAGAATGTGAGCTTCCCAACACTACTTCACCTTCATTTTGTACAGAAAACCATTTGATTGATACAGAACCACTCCTCACCTTCACAAGTATGAAACTGATGTCCCCAAAACAATGGGGATGGTATCATGAGAAGATATGGCTGCTTCGATCTCTCTAAGTGGATAACAATCCATAGCTATGACACCTACAATGGCCATGATGAAAAGTAGCTCTTGAGTTCTGTGAGATATGGTGACTAAGAATTCCATAGCTGTCGGTTGGATCTATCACTCACCCACTACCACCCCTCTCAAATTACCAAATAGAAAAATGCAAACACAAACCTGTGGAAGTTTATAGGGTCCTACTAATGTTGACATCTGGAAGGAGATGTCTCTGGCAGCTCCATCAAGAATAGCCAAAAGGTTGTCCTTCTTTCCACATCTGAAGTTGGGAATATTATCTTGTCCAGTAGAAAGCATGTCCAGTAAGGCATCGGAAGTGCTAAGGGTGTTCAAATAATTGTCATGGATGTTGTAGCCAAGTGTGAGATTGTGCAGGAATTGGGGATTCTTGTTGACCACTTGAATGGCAAAAATGATGTGTAGTATTTTTGATATATCAAAAGGTAACTTACTGTAAAAAAATGTTCCATTTATTACTGTATATTCAGAAGCAGCAGGAAAAACTTTTTTTCCCAATTTAATCTTCTTTGTCACCATAAACCTACTGAATCTTAACAAATACAAATCCATAACTAGAAGAAACGATCATCAAAATTTAATTTGTACAAGTGTTGAGAAGATGGGATGGAGATAGCCCACCAGGGTTAAGAATCTCAAATACACCATTATTTGTAGCAGTATTACAAATAAGTAGTAACCAGGATGAAAAAAATAATTCAATTATTAAAATAGAACTACCTTAAAAGGAAGAGGATGTTTCATACCTTAACCAGAAAAAAAAAACTTATCCTCTATCCCTCTAAGGACCAATGAGCAGTTATTTAGATATAGAAATGGTCTATATCTTTCAACATTTTGTTTGAACAAAAATAAGTATTCAAATGAAGATCCCAGGATTGAATGAGAAGAGGAAAATAATCTGAATTCTTTATGGTTTTTATTTCCTCCTGTTTGGATTTGAGTCTTTCCCACAAAATATGATGAAAGAGGAAAGCCATGGAAATTAAATGATTTGGGGAATTAGATAGGTAGATTAGATTAGATATTGGAAATATAGTAGTAAGTGAAATACGAAAAAAGAATGCTACAAGAGAGACTAAAACAGCATCACCCGAAGGACTTACTAGTAAGACTGTTCATAAGGAGCTATATTGAAGGGAAACTTTATATATGCTCCTTTTGTTGCAGTGATGACTATACTAATGAGATGGTCTCCTGGCTTGTAATAGCTCCATGGTTTATTTCCATCCTGGTGCTCCAAACTCAGTGGACATTTGATTCTAAGCTTCCCAAACACGGCATGAGGTACTAGCAGCATCAGAAGCAGAAGCAGGAGGTCCATAACTCATAGGGATGAATCAAAACCCTTCCCATTTGTAAACAAGGACAGCAAGAAGAGTTAGAAGAGTTCAAAGCACTCTCACAAGATGGAAATGACTGGTGCTTTCCTGGTTAAGACATAGACTAGCCAAGTATCACCAAGAAAGGAGAGAAGTGTACATTCCAGAATACAGCCCCTGCCTGTCCTAAATCTTGTGCAAAACATTACACATGGGTAGAGATGTTTATATTTCTGATGCAAGATCCCTTCCATGTTGCTTCAGTCTGATGTTTACAACAAGGTCAGTCACTGGAGAAGTACCAGAAGAAATTTCAAAGACCAGGATAACAAGATTCACAGTGAGAAGCTTCATTTCCTCTGGGGATCCTGAACTTCCTATTATTTATTTATTTTATTTTAATTTATTTATAACATTTATATACCGCCCTTCTCCCTAGGGACTCAGGGCGGTGTACAGCCAAATCAGACCCAAACAATACAAAAGTTAAAAAGAGATTAAATAATGGCTGTTTAAGCTAAAACAACCCTCCCCCAAGAATATTAAAACCCCGGTTAAAACCAAATTAGAGGAGACATTTAAAACTGTATCAGCCCAGGCCAGCCTGCTCAAAGAGCCAGGTTTTTAACGCGCGCCTGAAGGTCCTCAGGTCCATGCTGGTGCGTATCTCAGGTGGCAGAGTATTCCAGAGGGCAGGGGCCCCCACAGAGAAGGCCCTACTCCTGGGGGCTGCCAGACGGCACATAGAGGCCGACGGCACTCGGAGAAGGCCCTCCCTGTGGGAACGCACCGGTCTGCTGGAGATCACCGGCAGAATGCGGTCCTGCAGATAACCTGGCCCAATGCCATGGATCGCCTTAAAGGTCAAAACTAGAACCTTAAAGCGAACCCGGAAAGCCACCGGCAACCAATGCAGCTCACGCAGGAGAGGCGTCACATGGGAACTATGCGACGCCCCCATAATCACCTACGCGGCCGCATTTTGCACCAGTTGGAGTCTCCGGGAGCTCCCCACAGGGAGCCCCATGTAAAGAGCATTACAGTAATCCAGGTGAGAGGTGACAAGGGCGTGAGTGACCGTGCGCAGGGCGTCCCTATCCAGGAAGGGCCGCAACCGGTAGATCAGGCGAACCTGATAAAACGCCCCCTTGGAGACGGCCGCAATATGATGGTCTAAGGACAGCCATGCATCCAGGAGGACGCCCAGATTGCGAGCCCTCTCTGTGGGGGGCAAAATCTCTCCCCCAATAGCCAGTGAAGGTGTCAGCTGGCTATATCGGGGCACCGGGAACCACAGCCACTCGGTCTTGGATGGGTTGAACCGGAGCCTGTTCCCGCCCATTCAATTCCGCATGGCCTCCAGGCACCGGGACATAGCCTCTACAGCATCGTTGGGTTGGTCCGGGGTGGAGATGTATAGTTGGGTGTCATCTGCGTACAGGTGACACCGCACCCCAAGACCATGGATGATCTCGCCCAGCGGCTTCACATAAATGTTGAACAAGAGAGGGGAGAGGATCGACCCCTGAGGCACCCCACAAACAAGGGGCCTAGAGGTGGACCTCTCCCCTCCCGCCAACACAAATTGCGAACGGTCGGAGAGGAAGGAGGAGAACCATCGCAGGACAGTTCCCCCAATCCCCAACCCCTCCAACCACCGCAATAGAATGAGAGATCTAATAGGACCAGGACAGAGGAGAACCCTCTGTCACGGGCCCTCCAGAGATCATCGACCAACACGACCAATGCTGTTTCGGTACTATGCCCAGGCCTGAAGCTCGATTGGAACGGATCGAGGTAAGTAGCTTCCTCCAGGTACTGAGGGAGCTGACGTGCCACCACACTCTCAACAAGCTATAAAAGGAAGGTTGGAGACTGGACGATAGTTGTTTAAAACAGCTGGGTCCAGGGAAGGCTTCTTGAGGAGGGGCCGCACCACCGCCATTTTCAAGGCGGTAGGAAACGACCCCTCTCTCAAAGAAGCGTTGGTAATCCCCAGGAGCCAGCCTCGTGTCGTCTCCCTGGCGGCCAAAACCAACCAGGAAGGACATGGGTCCAACAAACAGGTGGTGGCATTCAGACCCCCCAGCAATCTGTCCACACCCTCGGCGGTCACAGGGTCAAACTCCCCCCAGATAACATTCCCAAGACCTGCCCCAAACACCTCCCCCGGGACCATCCAATTGGAGTCCAGCCCGTCCCGAATCTGAGCGATTTTGTCGTGCAGGAATCGGGAAAACTCCTCTACCCTACCCTGCAAGAGGTCATCCCACGCTCTCGGTTCAAGCAGAGAGCGGGTCACTCTAAACAGGGCGGCAGGCTGATTTTCTGCCGACGCAATAAGGGCGGAGAAATGCGAACACTTTGCCGCCTCTATCGCCACAAGGTAAGTCTTAATATAAGATCTTACCTGTGTCCGGTCAGACTCAGTCCGGCTCGCCCTCCAAATGCTCTCTAGACGTCTTTTACGGCACTTCATCTCCCGTAGCTCCTCCGTATACCACGGAGCCAAGTGGGATCTGTGCCGGGTCAGAGGTCGCAGAGGTGCAACTCGATCCAGAGCCCCGGCAGCCAACCTATCCCAGGTGGCTACCAGGTCTCCAGGCGAGTTGTGAGCCAGAGACTCAGGAAATGGCCCAAGCTCCCTCTGGAACCGCTCCGGGTCCATCAGGCGCCTGGGGTGGAACAACAATCTACGTGACTCTGCCTCCCTGCGGTGGGGGGTGGCGGAACAGAAGTCCAGTCTAAGAAGGGAATGATCTGTCCATGACAAGGGTGTAATAACTAAATCCCCAAAATTACAGTCATTATTATTATTATTATTATTATTATTATTATTATTATTATTTTATTGTCAGAATATAACATGTGTACAATGAGATTGGCTGAGCCTCCCTTCATGCATCACCGCCCAACATAACTCACAGTGAGAACAGAAGTCCCTAACCTAGTCCCAATCTTATTACACTATGTGACCTTGTTGCACAACACACTGGCCCTGCAAGTCTATCATACTATGTTGACATGAAGTTATTTTCCATTCAGAAGTCTGTCAGCCCACGGGTAGAAACTGTTCTTCAGCCTGTTGGTGCAGCTGGCTATACTTCTATATCTCCTACCCAGTGGTAGGAGAGTGAAGAAGTGCTTACTGCAGTGTGATCATCCCTGAGAATTTTCCTCACTCTTCTAAGGCAGTGAGTCCTAGCGAGGTCATCTAGTGGAATCACGGAACAGCCCACGATGTTTTGTGCTGTGCTCATCACCCTCTGTAATGTCTTTCTATCCGTGGCTGTCAAGCCAGCTTACCACACCATAATGCCACACCATAGGGCTCCATGTGCAAAGGGGTAGCTGGAGAAAAGCATGTTAGTGAAAACTCACTAACACAAGATCCTTCCTTGGAGGCATTGTTCTGTAGCGGTTGTTGTCCTTCCTATTAGGGCATATTTCATTTATTTATTTGTCAATTTGTCAATTGATTACAAGGTAATAGGTATAAGTAAAAACATAGTTATGAATACATGGATACATATAAGAAAAAAAAGAAAAGAAACAATAGGACAGGGACGATAGGCATGTTGATGCGCTTATGCACTCCCCCTGCAGACCTCTTAGAAAAGGGGTGAGGTCAATAGTAAACAGTCTAAGGTTAAAGTTTTTGGGGTTTGGGGAAGAAACCACAGAGTCAGGTAGAGTATTCCTAACATTGACCACTCTGTCGCTGAAGTCGTATTTCCTGCAATCAAGTTTGGTGTGATTAACTTTGAGTTTGTATCTATTTTATTTTATTTATTTTATTTTATTTGGTTTGTCAATTGCTTACAAGATAATAGGTATAAGTAAAAATATAGTTATGAATACATGGGTACATATAAGAAAAATAAAAGAAATTTATATGAAATATTGTTTGCTCTTGTGTTGTTATGGTTGAAGCTGAAGTATTCATTGACAGGTAGGACATTGCAATGTATGATTTTATATACTATACTTAGATCGGACCAAAGGCGACGTAGTTCTAGGTTTTCTAGGTCTAGAATTTCGAGTCTGGTGGTATAAGGTATTCTGCAACGAGTAAAGGAGTGGAGAACCCTTCTTGTGAAATATTTCTGGACTTTCTCAACTGTGTTAATATCAGATATGTAATGTGGGTTCCAGACTGATGAGCTGTATTTGAGTATTGGTCTAGCAAATGTTTTGTATGTTCTAGTTATTAATGTAATATTACCAGAGAAAAAGCTACGTAAGATTAGGTTAACAACTCTTAACGCCTTTTTGGCTATGTAGTTACAGTGGGCTCTAGCACTATCCGGAAAGTGATGCAGGAGGAAGTTAGTTCAATGCCCATACAATATCTATGGAAATTCTCAGTCCTCCAGATCATGATAGTCACAAAGGCGCTTTTTCAAGAGGCAGCTGGACTTTCTGGGTTTCCTTTGAAGACGTTTTGCTTCTGCATCCAAGAAGCTTCTTCAGCTCTGACTGGATGGTGGGGAATGGAAGGATCTGTACTCCTTGCAGACAGCTGGTCATTCTTTTTTTGCATCTTCCACCCATCCAGTCAGAGCTGAAGAAGCTTCTTGGAAGAGAAGCGAAATGTTTTCAAAGAAAAAACAGAAAGTCCAGTTGCCTCCCATTTTGAATTGAATTGAACACTTGAATTGAATTGAATTAATGCTTTGAATTGAATTGAATTAATGCTTTATATGGCCAAGTTTGATTGGACATGCAAGGAATTTGTCTCTGGTGCAGAGTATCTAGCAGAACTATCAGATTCTCTAACAGCTTTGTTCCCTGTGCCATCCACTTGGTAAACTTGCAAGATTCGTTTTTCTTGCCATGTTACATGTATACATACGAACTAGACTTGTTTCTCTGTGTCCTATAATATATGTGGGTATATACATAATTTTGTGTCATTTATTTATTTATTTAGTCATGTTTATGTGGTGTATATTGGAGATAGTGACCCTTGTGAGAGCAGTATGCAATGAAATTTCATTTTAATAATGTATGCCAATCAGTGTACATTCAAAAGTGACAATAAATTTATTCTAAGTTCTAAGGGGAGGATAGTCCATAAGGCAGGGGCTTATAGCAGAAAAAAGTCTTTTGTCTTTCACCAGTTAGCAATAGCACTTAGACTTATATACCGCTTCACAGTGCTTTACAGCCCTCTCTAAGTGGTTTACAGAGTCAGTCTGTTGCCCAAACAATTTGGGTCCTCATTTTACTGACCTCAGAAGAATGGAAGGATGAATCAACCTTGAGCCTGGTGAGACCTGAACTGCAGTAGTAGCCTGATCAGGTCTCTCTGGTGAGCCCTGATCAGCAGTAGTAGCCTGTAGTACTGCATTCTAACCACCTCGGCAGTTGGCAATTTTTGACTGATAGGGCTTGCACCCTGCCCAATCTATTGGATCTGGTCAGACAGGTGGCAACTCTTGAAGAAAAATGGTCCCTCAGGTAACAAAATCCATAGTAGGAACCAAAAAGAAATCCATGTAATCTAGGGATAGTCATCATCCATCTCCCTAATGTTTTAGGTGAGAAGCAAAGATAAAAAGCACATTTGGAATTCCCTTAGGGTTTTTCTCCAATGTTCTGGAGATACCCATCAAGTGTTTCATCTTCTGGAGCTTCTCTGTAAACCAAAATAGACTCCAACATTAACATGAGCTGGAAGTGTTATCCAAGACTGAATCCACCTGCCCACCCGAAACAGCGACTAAGGCCTTATCTGGATCAGAAGGTCCAACTTGTTAGGCATCAACATGGCATTCAAAATAACAATGGACTGGTTGTTAGGTTTTCTTTAAGAACCTGAATTATATTGGTTTGCCATATATGGTTGCAAGTCATAATAACTCAGCACTTTACTGAAGCCAAGATACTGATTGGCTACAAGAAGCAGGATTACTATATAGCAAGAAGTCAGAGAGCACATATCGTGGATATTGGCTTCTACTAGTGTGGGCTTCCACTTGGGCTGCTACTTGGCTACTGCTGCTTCTACTCAGCAAGTATCTTCATCACTCTGTAATTATATCTCTCCATTGCTGCATGGATGTATTGAAGATGCTGTATTGCTGTTATGCCTACTGATTATGATGGTTAGTTATATATTCTATTGACTGATTAACTATGTATGAATATTGGACAGAATCTTGGACTGTGCTTATACTCCTGTATATAAAACCCTTTACACTTCAACCTCTGTGCTTGTGTGACTCTATACTAACTGCTACAATTTTGCACACTACTTCTGTTTGCTGCATACTTCTTGAAAATAAAGAAAACTCTGCTAATACTTATCACTGATAACCAGGCACTGTGAGTAGAAGCCTAAAGCCATGCAATGGGACAACCTCTGAGTAGCAGATCAGGTGTCATAAAAAATGACCCACATTCTACCTGTCACAATTGGGATGGTTCTACCTTTCCTGACAGCTTCCTTTTCTCACTCACACCCCCCAGTTAACTCTTATAGGGCAAGATATACATATTTATTTATTTATTTATTTATTAATTACATTTATATACCGCCCTTCTCCCAAGGGACTCAGGGCGGTGAACAGCTCGTCTAAAAACCCCACAAATACAAAAGTTAAAAAATAATTAAATATTAGAATAGCTGCAGACTAAAATTAGGAAACCCCCCCCACCCTTAAAACCCAATTTAAAATTAAAAATGGAGATCAAATTTAAAATCATTATCTCAGCCCAGGCCGGCCTGCTCAAAGAGCCAGGTCTTTAACGCGCGCCTGAAGGCCCTCAGGTCCGTGCCGGTACGAAGTTCCGGTGGCAGAGTATTCCAGAGGGCGGGGGCACCCACAGAGAAGGCCCTACCCCTCGGCGCCGCCAGACGACACATAGCGGTCGACGGCACCCGGAGCAGACCCTCCCTGTGGGAACGCACCGGCCTGTTGGAGAACGTTGGTAGAATGCGGTCCTGAAGGTAACCTGGTCCCATGCCATGGGTCGCCCTAAAGGTCAAAACTAGAACCTTAAAGCGAACCCGGAGAGCCATCGGCAACCAATGCAGCTCGCGCAGGAGAGGCGTCACATGGGCGCTACGCGACGCCCCCATAATCACCCTCGCGGCTGCATTTTGCACCAACTGGAGTCTCCGGATGCTCCCCGCAGGGAGCCCCATGTAGAGGGCATTACAGTAGTCCAGGCGAGAGGTGACAAGGGCCTGAGTGACCGTGCGCAAGGCGTCCCGATCCAGGAAGGGCCGCAACCGGTAGATCCGACGGATCTGATGAAACGCCCCCCTGGAGACGGCCGCGATGTGATGTTCAAGCGACAGCCGTACATCCAGGAGGACTCCCAGGTTGCGAGCCCTCTCTGTGGGGGGCAGAACCTCCCCCCCAATAGCCAGCGAAGGTGTCAGCTGGCTATATCGGGGCGCCGGAAACCACAGCCACTCGGTCTTGGATGGGTTGAGCCGAAGCCTGTTCCCGCCCATCCAGTCCCGCACGGCCTCCAGGCACCTAGACATAGTCCCCACAGCATCGTTGGGGTGGTCCGGAGTGGAGATGTACAGCTGGGTGTCATCTGCATACAGATGACACCTCACTCCAAGACCACGGATGATCTCGCCCAGCGGCTTCATGTAAATGTTGAACAGGAGGGGAGAAAGGACCGACCCCTGAGGCACCCCACAAACCAGGGGCCTAGAGGTGGACCTCTCCCCCCCCGCCAACACGAATTGCGAACGGTCAGAGAGGAAGGAGGAGAACCATCGGAGGACGGTTCCACCAATCCCCAACCCCTCCAACCGTCGCAATAAGATACTATGGTCGATAGTATCGAAAGCCGCCGAGAGATCTAATAGGACCAGGACAGAGGAGAACCCTCTGTCACGAGCCCTCCAGAGATCATCAACCAACGCGACCAATGCCGTCTCAGTGCTATGTCCAGGCCTGAAGCCCGATTGGAACGGATCGAGGTAAGTTGCTTCCTCCAGGTACTGGGGGAGCTGACGTGCCACCACACTCTCAACAACCTTCGCCACGAAGGGAAGGTTGGAGACTGGACGATAGTTGTTTAAAATAGCTGGGTCCAGGGAAGGCTTCTTGAGGAGGGGGCGCACCACCGCCGCCTTCAGGGCGGTAGGGAGCACCCCCTCTCTCAAAGAAGCGTTGACAATCCCCTGGAGCCAGCCTCGTGTCGTCTCCCTGGCGGCCGAAACCAACCAGGAAGGACACGGGTCCAATAAACAGGTGGTGGCATTCAGACCCCCCAGCAACCTGTCCACACCCTCAGCGGTCACAGGATCGAACTCCCCCCAGATAACACTATCAATCAATTGTGGGATTCAAAATGTTTTACTATTGGTTCTGTGGGCGTGGCTTGGTGGGCATGGTTTGGTAGGCATGGCAGGGGAAGGATACTGCAAAATCCCCATTCCCTCCCCACTCATGGGGGAAGGTTACTGCAAAATCCCATTCCTTCCCCACTCCACTAACCTGCTTTCCAACTCCGTTCTCCTGTGCAGGGCAACAAAAGAAGACCCAGTCTATCAGCTGGGATTCTGGAGGCAGAGAATAAATGGGGATGGAGCCAGTCAGAGGTGGTATTTGCCAGTTCTCCGAACTACTCAAAATTTCCAGAGCTGATCAGAACCTGCTGAATACCACCTCTGATATCAATGTCCTCTCCCTCCAGGTAAGAAATGTAATCAAAAAAGAAAAAAAAATGACTTAGTGACGTCATGAACAAAGAGCTTCCCAATCACACTCACCAAGTACTTAGTAATCTTTGCGGTTATCTCAGAGATGGGTAGACCAAAGGGGCAACCAACTACATACACAAGAAAAAGAAGAGGGACCACCAGGTTGACTCAGCCTTCCATTCTTCCGAGGTCAGTAAAATGAGGACCCAGATTGTTAGGGGCAATATGCTGACAAATATTCAATCTGCAAGATAAGAAAGAGAGTGTAAACCCTTGCTCACTGATTGTTTTCAAGAGGAAAGAGGGAAACAGTTTGAGTGGGACTTTGAAATATTTCCTCTGTTCATGTGTTAAAACCTGTTTGACATAAAGAAACTGCTGTTTCTCCAGCCCAGGAAAAGGGACCTCCAGCCAGTTTATTAGGGGTTATAAACCTATTCTCAGATATCAGCAACAGCTAGCAAAGCAATAACCTTTTACTTGCTGACTCTCAATACTATTTCATTACTTTCATTATCTCAAAACTTATAACTTTTACCTCAAGACCTGTATCAAAGATTAGGCAATGATGTCTCCAAATCAATTTCTTTAAAATAATTAATTTTTATCAAAGATTAATTGATTAATTGTTTTTATTGATTAGTGTGATCAGAGTGTTTAGTGCATATAATGTGATTACTGATTAGTGTAAATGATCAGCGATTCGTGTGAACTATTTGATTAGTAAAATCAGTGATTTAGTGAATTTAATTGACCAATGTGATTAGTGATTAATGTAATTAATTAGTCTGTTTGTTGCTTAGCAAAATTATTTGATTAGAGGGATTTGAATAATCAATTGATTGATTGATTTTTAGTAATATTTATTTATTTATTTATTTGTTCGTGCTTCTATACCGCTCCCTCTCCCAAAAAGGGACTCGGGGCGGTGTACATTCAACAACGAAAAACAGTACAAATAACGGAAATGAAATAAATAAAAATCTAAGATGGATAAGAACAACACCCAACAGTAAAATTATCTAAAATTTAAAATTTAACCCGAATGATTCAATTGGCTAGTCCGGCCTGCCTGAACAACAAGGTCTTGACTTCGCGCCGGAAGGTAAGGATGTCCGACATGGCCCGTATCTCCGAGGGGAGACAATTCCAGAGGGATGGGGCTCCCACAGAGAAAGCACGTAGTCTCGGGGCTGCTAGTCGGCAGTGATTTAGTGGTGGGACCCCGAGCAAGGCGACTCTGTGGGAACGTACTGGGCGGCGGGAGGTTGTTGGTGGCAGAAGGCGATCCCGTAAGTATCCAGGTCCCGAGCCATGGAGCACTTTGAATACTATTAGTACCACCTTGAATCGAATCCGGAAGGCCACAGGAAGCCAGTGTAGCCGGCGGAGAAGAGGTGTTATGTGGGTGTCCCGAGGGGCGCCCATGATCATCCGCGCGGCGGCATTCTGAACTAACTGTAACCTACGGAGAGTCTTCAAGGGGAGCCCCATGTAGAGAGCATTACAGTAGTCCAAACGGGAGATGACGAGAGCAGAGGTGACTGT
The DNA here is from genome assembly GCA_023653725.1 of Bungarus multicinctus. NCBI lineage: Eukaryota > Metazoa > Chordata > Lepidosauria > Squamata > Elapidae > Bungarus > Bungarus multicinctus. The sequence goes on along the minus strand of CM042834.1, from coordinate 14,480,774 downwards.
GCGAAGTGCGCCCAGATCCAGGAAGGGTCGCAATTGGTAGATCAGACGAATCTGATAAAAAGCACTCCTGGTGGCGGCTGCAATATGGTCTTCCAAAGACAGCCGCACATCCAGGAGGACACCTAAATTGCGTGCCCTTTCCACAGGGGAAAGTGTCTCTCCTCCTATGGTCAGCGATGGAATAAGCTGACTGAATCTGGGAGCAGGAAACCACAGCCACTCGGTTTTGGTTGGGTTGAGACGGAGTCTGTTATGACCCATCCAATTTCGTACGGCCTCCAGGCACCGGGTCATCACTTCGACGGCTTCGTTGGGGTGGTCTGGAGTGGAGATGTACAGCTGAGTATCATCAGCGTACTGGTGGAATTCCACTCCAAAGCCATGGATGATCTTACCTAGCGGCTTCATATAAATGTTGAACAGCAGGGGAGAGAGCACCGACCCCTGAGGCACCCCACAGAGTAGGGGTCTCGGGGTCGATCTCTGTCCCCCCGTCAACACAAATTGCGAATGGTCGGAGAGGAAGGAGGAGAACCATTGAAGCACAGTGCCTCCAATCCCTAGCCCCTCCAACCGATGCAATAGGATACTGTGGTCGACAGTATCAAAAGCCGCAGATAGATCGAGAAGGACCAGAACAGAGGAATGGCCTTTGTCCCGTGCCCTCCAGAGATCATCTATCAACGCGACCAGCGCCGTCTCAGTGCTGTGCCCGGGCCTGAAGCCCGATTGGAGGGGGTCAAGATAATTCGTTTCATCCAGGTACTGCGGGAACTGACGTGCCACCACGGTCTCTATAACCTTTGCTACAAAGCAACAGCAACAGCTAGCAAAGCAATAACCTTTTACTTGCTGACTCTCAATACTATTTCATTACTTTCATTATCTCAAAACTTATAACTTTTACCTCAAGACCTGTATCAAAGATTAGGCAATGATGTCTCCAAATCAATTTCTTTAAAATAATTAATTTTTATCAAAGATTAATTGATTAATTGTTTTTATTGATTAGTGTGATCAGAGTGTTTAGTGCATATAATGTGATTACTGATTAGTGTAAATGATCAGCGATTCGTGTGAACTATTTGATTAGTAAAATCAGTGATTTAGTGAATTTAATTGACCAATGTGATTAGTGATTAATGTAATTAATTAGTCTGTTTGTTGCTTAGCAAAATTATTTGATTAGAGGGATTTGAATAATCAATTGATTGATTGATTTTTAGTAATAAGTAATCTTACTTTTGATTTGTTCTCTTATATATCAATTAACATTTATTAATTACCAACATTCATTAAGTAACTGTCTACCTATTACATTAACTAGCTATTGTAATTGTTTAGTGTAATATTGCCATTTTCCATGGCAGTCAAAACTTCCAAACTCTCCATTACCAAATAACAACAAAAGAATAATATCTCTACCAATGACCTCCCAGACTCCTGCACATGTTTCAGATGTCTTGAAACCATCAATGAAAGGGAAATTAACATCAAATGCCCTCTATGTGACAATCAAGCCCACCCTGCCTGCTTAAATGTAAACAAAAGCCTAGCTGATATTGTTAAAAAATCAGATACATTTTTTTGTCTATGTACATCATGTTTTCCTAAGCTAAACAAACTGAGTATCCTGCCTGACAGAGTTGAAAGCATAGAATCACTCAATAGAAGAACACTTAGCAACACGTTTTGAAACAACTATACAAGCAAGCCTAATCTCTCTTGAAAAAAAAATACAACACAGATAAATGATTACCTATCAGATCAAAATCAAATTCCACAACAACCACAACCACTACCTCAACTACAATCACAACTACAACCAAAAATAACCACCAAACCACAGCCACAAACAATTACTATCCCGTCAAATAATTCCACAAATAATATCCCCTTAATCATCAGAGACCTCATGGAATGTGATCAGAAACATCCAAATGCCATCTTATTCGGTCTCGAAGACACCAACGAATCAGACAACATCACCAAAGTTTGTGATATCATAAGCAACTCAAATACAACAAACATCTCTCTGAAGATATCACTGAAATAACCAGGAATGGCCCTGGGTACAAATACAATGACAGCTCTGTGGCCCCAAGATTTTGTAGAGTTGTTTGCAAAAATGAGTCCAGCAAACATATATTCATTCATACAATAAACACCATTGCAAAATCCCATCCCATCCATAAAAAACTTCACTCAAGACCAGACTTATACTGCAAAGAACCCGCTCCCATGAACTCTGCATAGAACTCAAAAACCATCTAGTCTATGGAGAAAAGGACCTGTTCATTGACTACCATGCTGATTGCATCAAAAGGAAGTCACACAACCCACAACTCCGCATCCAACCCCACCCCATCCAATCCAACATCACTCAAAACTAGGCACACATGCCCCTAACTACCTATATTCTTACCACAACTGGCCTTAAATGCAAGCTGGTCAATGCAAGAAGCCTTGTAAATAAAATACCTGAATTTCTCCTCTTGCTAAATACGGCTAAATTCGACCTTACGTTTGTCTGTGAAACATGGCTCAACGCATCTCTCCCTGACCCCATTACCACAGTAAGAGACTATCATATTTACTGATCAGATCGTGAAATCCGTAGAGGAGGTGGTGTTGCTATCTTCTATAAAAAGTCCCTACATCTAAAAAACATCCAAGTTACCCAGGAGCTTGCTCTTCCTGAGACCATCGTCTGTGAACTGTCCTTAAATGTCAGTTTTCAGTTCTTACTATGTTACAGAGCCCCTGATTATGACATTGAACATGCAAACAAGCTAAATACACTACTAACATGGGCAGCATCCTGCCCACACACTTTTATCTTTCTTGGTGACTTCAATCTACTTAATATTAACTGGACCCTTAATGAATGTACAACTGAACCTACACATGCAACCTTCTACAATACTGCAACAAATCTGGGACTAGAACAACTAGTAGCCAAAAACACTAGACTAAACAACTGCCTCGACCTCATCTTCTGCAATAGTTTGAATTCAATTTATGGAATACAAATTAAAGAACCCTTTTCCAACAGTGACCACAACATGATTGACTTTTGTCTCAACATACATCCACACAAAAATCATCACAATGACGGAATCCCCAAATATAACTTCAAAAAAGGCAACTATGATCTTATAAACAACGATTGATTGGCAATTTCTATTCTCTGGATGCAATACTGTAGAAGACCAGTACAACATATTTTTACTTGAAGTCAAAAAAGTCATCAAATTATATGTACCATTAACAACTCCCAGAAAAAACAAATTACTGATAACAATAAGGAAGCTTCAATCCAAAAAGAAATCACTTTGGCAGAAAAACAAATCTGGTCACGTTGCCAACTTCAAAAGCCGATACAAAAATTTATGCCACCAGATAAAAACTGAATGCACCAATTATCACATTAAACAAGAAGAAAACTTACGCACCAATTCCACCCGTGCTTTCTACAATTTTGTAAACAACGAACTAAAAGACTCAAGGTCCATCCCACTCCTGAAAGGACTAATGGTAAAGACTGCAATGACGACACTATTAAAGCCAACATCTTTAACACATTCTTTGGCTTAGTATTTGTAAACAGCAATGGATCATGACCAGTATTTCCTAGTCGAACCACAGAGAACTGCAATGATCTAATACATATCGATTTTACAGAAGACAATGTTGCAAAAGCTCTACACAATCTAAAATCATCTCTATCTATTGGACCGGACAGAATATGTGCCTACTTCTTTCTGCTATCCACCGCCATAGCAGAACCTCTAAGCATAATCTTTGAAAAATCTTTCAGCACCAGCTTCTTTCCAAAACTATGGTCACAAGCCATGGTCATCCCCATCTTCAAAAAGGGAGACCCCAGCCTAGCTGAAAATTACAGACCAATCTCTTTATGCTGTGTCACCTGTAAAGTCATGGAATCAATTATTAACCAATCCATCATCCTCCACTTAGAGACAAACAACCTACTCTCTAATAAACAATTTGGTTTCAGAAAAAAACTATCATGTAATCTGTAACTCTTACACTGCAAAAACATATGGACTACATAACTCAATCAAGGCAAAGCAATAGATGCAATCTACATAGACTTCTGTAAAGCCTTTCAGTGGTACATGACAAACTATTCCTAAAACTAAAATCTTATGGTATCTCTGGACGCCTGCATAACTGAATAGAAACATTCCTGTCAAACAGACAACAAATGGTCAAAATTGGGAGCGTCCTATCAAATTCTGTACCTGTCAACAGTGGTGTCCCTCAAGGCAGTGTTCTAGGACCAGCTGTCTTCATACTCTACATAAATGACCTCTATGATCATATCAAGAGCAACTGTGTTCTCTTTGCTGATGATGTAAAACTATTCAACACCACAGACAATACTGCTACCCTTCAAAAAGACCTTGACTATGTATTAGCATGGTCAAACAAATGGCAACTTCAAATCTCAACAAATAAATGCTCTGTCCTACATATTGGCAAAAAAAATCAGAAAACAAAATACAGGCTGAATAGTCAAGACCTTGTTGATGATCCAAAACAGAAGTGGTATTCAGCAGGTTCTTACCAGTTCTAGAGAACCAGTAGCAGAAATTTTGAGTAGTTCAGAGAACCGGCAAATACCACCTCTGACTGGAGATTTCATGGTATCCTTCCCCTGCCACGCCCACCAAGCCACACCCACAGAACCAGTAATAAAAAAATTTGAATCCCACTACTGATCCAAATTTTGTCAAGGATCTTGGAGTACTCATCTCTAATGATCTAAGTGCTAGAGCCCACTGTAACTACATAGCCAAAAAGGCATTAAGAGTTGTTAACCTAATCTTACGTAGCTTTTTCTCTGGTAATATTACACTAATAACTAGAGCATACAAAACATTTGCTAGACCAATACTCGAATACAGCTCATCCGTCTGGAACCCACATTACGTATCTGATATTAACATAGTTGAGAAAGTCCAGAAATATTTCACAAGAAGAGTTCTCCACTCCTCTACTCGTTGCAGAATACCTTATGCCACCAGACTTGAAATTCTAGACCTAGAAAACCTAGAACTATGCCGCCTTCGGTCTGATCTAAGTATGGTATATAAAATCATACATTGCAATGTCCTACCTGTTAATGAATACTTCAGCTTTAACCATAACAATACAAGAGCAAACAATAGATACAAACTCAAGATTAATCGCACCAAACTTGATTGCAGGAAATACGACTTCAGCAACAGAGTGGTCAATGTCTGGAATACTCTACCTGACTCTGTGGTTTCTTCCCCAAACCCCAAAAACTTTAACCTTAGACTGTCTACTAGTGACCTCACCTCTTTCCTAAGAGGTCTGTAAGGGGCATGCATAAGTACATCAACGTGCCTACCATCCTTGTCCTATTGTTTCTTTAATTTTTTTATTTTTCTTATATGTATCCTTGTATTCATAACTATGTTAACCTGTTATCTTGTAAGCAATTGACAAACCAATAAATAAACTTTGTAAACCCCTTAGAGAGGGCTGTAAAGCACTGTGAAACAGTATATAAGTCTAAGTGCTATTGCTACTAAACCAGTTTCTGGGAGGGTATGTCAAGAAATCAGATGGCATCATGGACCATACTTCAGGAACTGGTACCATCACAAATGTGGATGTCACAGGCCTTTGTGTGTAAATTTTCTTTAAAAAACTTCAGAATATAAAGTTTTGCAGTGTGTTACACAAATACGGAAGGACAACAGAGAGAAAAAAATAAAAAGTTTAATCCATGCTATAACTTTCTCCCTATTAAGCAAATGGGACAGTCTATAGGCTGTCAATTTCCTACTCTTAGTCAACTCTCATCCAAAAATTGATGCGTCTGGAGGGGGAAAGGAAATAAAACTTGATCTCAGTAACAAATAAATTTAAAATCAGCTCCGATCAGGATTCATAAATGGATATCTAACAGAAAAGAAAATCACAAACAGGCCCAACTCTTAACGTTAGATGGGTTCAAGGTATTGATTATTTAATTGGCATTAGAAGAGAATGCCACCAACCTGAAATATCACCAAACCCCATAGCTCTGGATGGATGAATTTTCTCAATGGTCTCCAGAGACAAGTTACTACATTGAAAAACAACAGAAATCATCTGGGTGTTGAACTATCTTCATCCAGCATCACTTTCTGGACAAGACCCGACAGGAAGGCCCACAACCACTACAGAACAGTGCCCTCAGGGATGGAGCTATGATTTTCTTTTTCCAGCTACTCCTCTGGAAATGGAGCTCTGGAGAGGTTGGGCTCCCCAGAGGAGAAGTTGCTTTTCTGTGTAATTTTCAAAATTATGACCTCTTCTCCAGTGATTGTCTTTGAGGTAAACATCAGACAGAATCAACATCTTGCATCAGAAAAGGATAAATGCCTCAGTCACACACATTGTGGCACAAGTTTGGGGACAGGTAAGGGCTGTGCTATTGAATGTACTTTCTGTCTTTTCCAGATGAAGCTTGGTTTGTCTCTGTCTGATTCATGAAAGCTTGTAGAATTTCCAAATTGGGATAATTGGGATAATAAATAATAAAAAATAATAAAAAAATATTTATTTATGCTACCAGACTTGAAATTGTAGACCTAGAAAACCTAGAACTATGCAGCCTTCAGTCCGATCTAAGTATAATATATAAAATCATATATTGCAATGTCCTACCTGTCAATGAATACTTCAGCTTCAACCATAACAACACAAGAGCACACAATAGATACAAACTCAAGGTTAATCGCACCAAACTTGATTGCAGGAAATATGACTTCAGCAACAGAGTGGTCAATGTCTGGAATACTCTGCCTGACTCTGTGGTTTCTTCCTCAAGCCCCAAAAACTTTAACCTTAGACTGTCTACTATTGACCTCACCCTTTCCTAAGAGGTCTGTAGGGGGCATGCATAAGTGCACCAATATGCCTACCATCCCTGTCCTATTGTTTCTTTTATATTTTATTTTTCTTATATGTATCCTTGTATTCATAACTATGTTTTACTTATACCTATTATCTTGTAAGCAATTGACAAATAAATAGATAGATAGATAGATAGATAGATAGATAGATAGATAGATAGATAGATAGATGATAGATAGATAGATAGATAGATAGATACGCTTTGAATTCATCTAACTCTTCTTCTTGTTCTTTCATAGAAACAGGACGGGAATTGATTCAGACCTCTGAATTATGTATCTTCTGCTTCTATTTCTGCTTCTTCTATCCCAGCCAATTTCTGGGAGGCTTGGAATGAAATGTCCATTGAATTTGAAGCCCCAGGGTAGTAAAAAATCATGGAGCTATTACAGGCCAGGAGACCATCTCATTAGTATGATCACCACTGGAACAAAAATAGTGCGTACAACCATGATGCCTTTCAACACGGCTCCTTATTGTCAGTTTGACATGTAGGTCTTTCAGTGTGGTGGTGTCTATTTGCTCTTCTAACATTTTCATTCTTTTCTTCTTATTTCACTTGTGCCTATATCGTAGGACCTGTCTAATTTCTTGAACTGTTTTGATTTCCATTGTTCCTCTCTTTTGACTTATTTTGTAGAAAAAGCTCAAATACAGAAATGGGGCCAAAAAAAAAAAATATCTCAAAAAGAGCAGATTCTTTCCTGATCCTATCATGAGTTATCGCTTGAATACCAACTGTACTTTAAAGTAGCTAGTGAATGGGGTGTAGTTGCCTCTGGCCAGCACATTTATATATTTTTACAACCGCTCTTTCATAGTCAATACCTGATCCTTATAGGAAGAGAGAATGACTTGATTTTAGAACTGTTTTTCTCAGTCACTTATGAAACAACCTCTTCCTATAACAATGATTGTACTTTAATGACTGAATGATTTTGAATCCTGGTAATTTGGCAGTTGAACATTAGTGCTGTTACAAATAGCAATAGCACTTAGACTTATATACCACTTTACAGTGCTTTACAACCCTCTCTCGGCAGTTTACACAGTCAGCATATTGCCCCCAACAATTTGGGTCCCCATTTTACCCACCTTGGAAGGATGGAAGGCTGCGCCAACCTTGAGCCTGGTGAGATTGGAACTGCCAAATTGCAGCAGATAGCAAGCAGCAAAAGTAGCCTGCGGTACTGCACTCTAACCACTGTGCCAGCAAGGTTCATATGATGATTTATGTATAATTCTTAATCTTAGTGGAACACTATCTCCAGCTGATCTTCCCAATACTTATTAAAAAGAAAAGTGATGGGTAACTATCATTTGCCTCTAGTTTTGGATCAATATTGGCTTAAGCAGCAGAAGCAGAGGTGGTATTCAGGCAGTTCGGACCGGTTCTGGTGTAGCGGTAGCAGAGATTTTGACTAGTTCGAAGAACCGGCAAATACCACCTCTGACTGGCCTCGCCACCCACCCCCACATTAGCTGTCCTATATTCCCTTGTTTTTTAGCTCAGCTGATTCGCATAGCAGAGTAGATTGCTGCACCTCAGCTGAGCTAAAAAACAGTTCAGCTCACTCACCAACATTCTGAAAGAGTTGGGTCTTTGAGCCCTGCAAGTGCACGCAAAGCATGCATTAGGCATGCACACTCATGCACTGAACTACTCATAGAACTGGTAGGAAAAAATTTAGAAACCCACCACTGATCAAAAGGCAAAGAGAATTAAATTGAAATGGTATTTTGCTTTTGATCATAGTGATGATAACATAAACATTTTTATGTTAGTTTACCTTTTGATAAGTTTAGACTACTACGCTACATTTTTAATATTCAAGTGGTCAACAAGACTCCTGGGCTTCTGAAAAATCTCACACTTGGCTACAACATCCATGATAATTATTTGAACAGACTTCTGACTTCAGATGCCTTGCTAGACATGCTCTCAATGGGAGAAGCCAATGTTCCCAACTACAGCTGTGGAAGGAAGGACCACCTTTTGGCTCTTGTTGATGCAGCTACCGATGACATCTCCATCCAGATGTCAACATTAGGAGGCACCTACAAAGTACCTCAGGTTTGTGTCTGTGTTTTCTACGATTAATTTGAATGGTGCGGTAAGCTTGTCGGTGATAGTTCCAACCGTATCTTCACTTTGAAATTGAAGATCTGCTTTTCAACATGGCCATTCTAGGTGAAATGGTTAGAAATTGGGATCTACAGAGTTTAAGAGGCAAAGATCAAAACAGTGATATCCTCTCATGACATCGTCATCATTGCTTTGGGTCTTCTGTTTCATCCTTGGGAAGGTCAGACTCTATGTTCAAACAAAGGGTCTTCTATACAAAAGGAAGGTATAGCAAAGATGGGAAATCATCCTTTGCATATAATGTTAACAAAAATAATGATATTTTCAATGGTAAACATTTTAGTCTACATGCTCACTATTTTTTATCCTTAAAGTTCATCATAAATGCAATAAAGCAATAAAGACTATTGAGAGGATTTTTCTACCAGATAAAATATTCAAAAAAATATCCCTAATAGTGATGCGTTCTCTATTGGCAGGTTCATCTACACATACCAATGCATAATTCTAATACATATTAAAAACAGAATAAAACATAATTTACAGGCCCCTTGGTCTATTAGATATTGTTGCTAAAATACTGTATATGCTAGGATCCTCTTGATTAGAGCTGAGAGTGGAGAAATTTCATCAAAATAATTTGATGAACAAATTATTTCTTGTTGAAGAACAAGAAGACTTTAGACAGACTTTTGGTTGACCAAGAGCAGTTAGTAAAACTACACAAAGAGGAAGCATGCAATGTGGTACTCAAGATTCTGTCTTAGGCCCAGTGCCAAATTATTGCTATTATGTTTATGGAATATAATAAGCCTCCCAAAATTCTGTCTTTTGGGAGAGACAAAATTTCAATTAAAAATTTCTTGAATTATACAACCGACAGACTATATTAGTCTCATGCCCCTGTCGGAATCTGATTGGGTGGCCGAGCAGCTGACAGGGAGTGGGAATGTGGCTCTGTTGGCTGTGGAAGAAACTGGTGAAGGGCACAGTCCAGCTGGGCAGAGCAGAGAAAAGGTAGAGCAAGGAGAGGGAATTCAGAGGAAGACCCAGGCCCACTCCCTCTTCATCCTAGGGATGCAGGGCGGAACGGAGAAGGGAGCAATGTGAGTTGCATGGCTTACGGGGGAGGAAAGGACCCTGATTCCCTTCATTAACTGCAGCTGGGAACACAGTGTTTAAAAAGGGAAGCTGCGCACAGCAACTTGTTGGGAGAAAATCATGAATTGTCTGGCATTGTTGAGGCTTATCTGGGTTCCTGGCATCTTCCCAACTGTGTTTGTTTTCAAGTCTGCAATTCCTTTTCCTGCCCTGTCAAGTTAATTACTGCAGCATGGTTTGTTTGGATTTTTAGTTACAGTTTGTATGTACTTTGTTTTCGGACTGAATTTCCTCCACTTAAAGACTGTTCCTAGGAGAGTTTTTCTCCAGCTGAAGGGAACCTGGACATTGGGGACAAAGTTGGAGATAATAAAAGGACTCTTCTTGCTTATTTGACTGTGTTGCCTTTGTGCCTCACCCTGGATCCTCACAATTAGGAGATGTGGTCTTCCGATCTCTTCTGCAACAGGAGAACAAGCTAAAAAGATTGCTGCAGAATGAATTCAGATCTATTATGTGAGGGAGATGGGCAGTTAAGAGGTTTGATATATAAATAAATATGATATATATTTGAATGTCAGTTGTATAAGAAAGATATTGATCTCTTTCTTATACAAAGAAGGACTAGGGGAGACATAATAGTGGTCTTCCAATATCAAAGGGGCTGCCACAAAGAAGAGGGAGTCGACCTATTTTCCAAAGCACCCAAAGGCAGGACAAGAAGCAACGGATGAAAACTAATCAAGGAGAGAAGCAACCTGAAATTAAGGAGAAATTTACTGACAGTGAGAACAATTAATCAGTGGAATAACTTGCCTCCAGAAGTTGTGAAAGCTCCAACACTGGAAGTTTTTAAAAAGATGTTGGATAACCATTTGTCTGAAGTGGTCTAGGGTTCCTGCCTAGGTAGCGGGTTGGACTAGAAGACCTCCAAGATCCCTTCCAACTTTGTTATTCTGTAATCTTTGATCAAGATTGAGCAAATAACCTGTTGGGGTTCTTATATTAAAACAACATAATTCCTGTGTAATTTCACACACAATGTGGTACTTTATTTGAACAGTACATTTCTGTTGAGATCTGCATATGTGGGTCTGATTGCCATAAATTGTAGGGATGATATAGGTCTTTATTCTTGCTGTCAGGATTCTGGCAGTTACCCCAATTAAATCATGAGTCTCGAGCCAAACTTCCAAAACTTCAAAAGGATTTATTGGGAGTTAACATGTCCAGCACTGCCTGGGTGTAGCCGACTCTGAAACACATAATTCATTGTTACCCTTGACCCTGGTTTTTCCCCACCCCCTGGGTGTATCATAATCCATATTCTCCAATAGGACACATCCATAGCCAAGAGTCATCAATCATGTTCTACAGTTAAATATTTGTGCGGCAGAAACTTCAGTCACCTAGTTACTATCTTTGAAAAACTATGTATGGAATGCACTTTCGATTTCCAAGCTGCCGCACTGCTCTTTCAAACCCCTTTTCCCCCTCCCTTTCTGTTGACAATTCTAAAACGACCATAGAAATATTTTATGACACTTACTCTTTTATTTTCTTTGTTACTATTATTAGATACAGTCTTGTTAACATTATGTCTTGTTAACGTTATGCTTTTCCTTGATCTATTTTAATGTCTGTTGTTGATTACTCATTAATTAATAGCTAATCAACAATAAACTATTTGTTTTAGTTTTAAAGAAATCTAATTTAGTTCTGATAAACAATAAACAAATAGTTTATTGTTTATACAAAACTAAATTGGATTTCTTTAAAGCTAATATTTTGGAAATTGATCTGACTCCAAATATACAGTATTCTTCATTGCTCTTTCAGATCAATTTTGAATTATTTTCAGAGTCACTGCATGATAAAAGTCAATTGCCCTTTTATCACCGGCTTTTACCCCCAAAAGGCATCCTTTATCCAGCAATTGTCCAACTGCTCCTCCATTTTAGATGGACCTTGATTGGTCTTTTTGCTTCAGACACAGAAAATGGAGATAATTTCATGAGGACTTTTACTCCTTTGCTTATCAAGAATGGAATCTGTGTCGCTCTGTCACAGCAATTCTCAACAACTGGAAAAACAGGACACATCAGGGATGGACTCTCTAAATGGACACAAGTTAATGTCTTTCTTCACCACATAGAATATGGTGCTGTTTTGGACAGAATTCTTCCTTTCCATTTAACATTTATGCGTTTGCCAGGACCCATTGAAGGGAAAGTCTGGATCACAACACTCATTGGACTATTTCCACTGAAAAATGATATCCATCTCAAATATATTAATAGTATCTGGACTGTTGCTTTAGAGGAAAAAAAACGGCCCTCAAAGGATGCCTTTGAACCCAATTTCTTTGTGAAACCACCCTTGGGAGACCAGTCATTTCTTTGTTTTTTTTCAAAGCACATCTTTTCTGTCAAAGGCCGGAAAAGATGCATTGAGAAAGCACCACTGGACACCAAAAAGAAAAAGAACATGATTGAAATCTGGAATTTCTACCATTTTTACAGTGCCATTAACGCTCTGGCCCATGCCTTGAATGCTGCGTATTCCTCCAGATCCAGGAGGAGAAGGAAGAAGGGGAAAGAAAGTTTGGAGGCTCCAAGACTGCAGCCGTGGGAGGTAAGGGGTCCCGACAAGGATCCATTCTATGTTTCCTTTTGAGGAAGAAACCCCTTTGAGGAGGGGAACTACATCATTCTAGTTTTGCTTGTTGTTGTTAGTCACGAAGTCGTGTCTGACCCATTGTGACCCCATGGACAATGTTCCTCCAGAACTTTCCATTTTCTACCATCCCCTCATGTTGACATGCAATTCCATTTTACAGGATTTGACCAGCTGTCTGCACGGAGTATAAATCCTTCTATTCCCCACCATCCAGTCAAAGCTGAAGAAGCTTCTTGGATGAGAAGTGAAATGTTTTCAAAGAAAAACCAGAAACTCCAGTTGCCATTTGTAAAAAGCACATTTTTTTAATAGGGAGCTATATAAAAATCACATGAAAATAAAATTATTCCAACAGTAATCTTATGATAATGTAGAATTAGCTTATCCAGATATGTTTCCAGTATCTTCTGGGAAAATATTAGCCTGGCAACTTTCTTCTTTGACAAATCTATGCTTTCTGTTGTTTTCAATGAGTTTATAAATATTCTCTTCATTTGCACATTTTACTTATGATCTGCTCTAGAATGTTTCCTATAATTGACAAATTTTGTAAAATATCTTTTTTTTCCAATACATGGACTGTTGGTATATGACTGACAAATTTTGCTGAATTTTTCTTTTTCATTTTTTAGTGGTAAAACCTGTTCTCCAAATAGGACTGTTTACAAAGTAGACCACTGTAGATAGATAACAGATAATCAGAGTTGGAAGGGACCTTGTAGGTCATCTAGTCCAACCCCCCACCCAAGCAGGAGATCCTACACCATTTCTGACATATGGCAGTCCAATCTCTTCTTGAAAGTCTCAAGTGATGGCGCTCCCACAACTTTCAAGAGCATACTGTTCCATTGGTTGATCTCACTGTCAGAAAGTTTCTCCTTATTTCCAGGTTAAATCTCTCCTTGTTCAGTTTCCATCCATTATTCCTTGTCTGGCCTACAGGTGCTTTAGAAAATAGCTTGACTCCCTCCTCTCTGGGGCAGCCCCTCAAATATTGGAAGATGCTATCCTGTCTCCCCTGGTCCTTCTCTTTAGTAGACTAGCCAAGCCCAGTTCCTGCAACTGTTCATTGTATGTTTTAGCCTCCAGTCCCCTTATCATCCTGGTTGCTCTTCTCTGTACTTTTTCTAGAGCCTCAACATCTTTTTTATAATGTGGTGACCAAAACTGGATGCAGTAGTCTAGGTGTGGTCTTACTAAGACTTTATAGAGTGGTATTAGTACTTCCCTTGATCTTGATTGTATCCCTCTGTTAATACAACATAGGATTGCATTAGCTTTTTTGGCTGCTGCTGCACACTGCTGGCTCATATTTAGCTGGTTGTCCACTAAGACTGCAAGATCCCTCTCACAGTTACTGCTCTTGATCCTGGTTTCACCCAGTCTATATGTGTACTTTTGCTTGTTCTTGCCTAAGTGTAGGACTTTTCTCTACATTGAATTTCATTTTGTTAGATATGGCCCAATGTTCTAGTCTGCCAAGATCCATCTGGATCTTGCACCTATCTTCTTGGGTGTTAGCTGGGTAGTAGAAGAAAGTAGAAGTAGCTTGGGTAGTAGAAGAAAGATTCAATTGAGACAAAAAGAGATAAGCTGCCATGTTTACTGCTTTTTTAAATTTCTGGATGTTCCCATTCTAGTTCCATTCCTTTCTGGAGAAGAATGAGTTTTTCAATCTTTCCGTATACGAACTGTACTTGGACCAAAATGGAGATTTAGCAGCTAACCTGAAGATGATCAGCTGGGTGTTTTTCTATGAGAAGTCTCTCATCAAAACGAAAATAGTGACTTTTGAAAGAAAGAGAATTATTATCAACCAAGCTCTTTTGTCATGGCTAAAGTTGCACAACAGGGTGAGAGAAACATTTATGTCTTTTCTCTCTTTTCCAAAGGATTGTGAGCCATTTCATTGGGCTAAGCCTACGCACCATGGCTTAAAATGTTAAAATGGAGAAGCCGCATGAAAAATGGTAAAAGACCTTCAAGTGCTAGGAATGATAGCCTCAGGTTGTCCTCTGATTGTAAAAGAAGAAGGCAATTTTGTTGATCAGTGCCTGAGTTCATGAAATTGAAATTAAACTGGGTGAATGCCCTTTTGGTTCCGTGGGAAATAAGCTTTGTAATCAGGATTCCTCTTGTCCTCGTTGGAGTGAGTGTCCCATAAAATGTCAGTCAAGATGTTTTTAAGCAACTCAGACCTGGCCAGAGTTATCCCTGCCTCTTTTTCACCCAGTGAGAAAGAGCAATAATTCAAAGCTTTGAGTTCCCATGAAGTTATAATGATGTTCTGCTATGCCCTGGCCCAGAAAACGGAAACATTGAAACATGACTTTGACACAGAGAATAGAATAGAATAGAATAGAATAGAATAGAATAGAATAGAATAGAATAGAATAGAATAGAATAGAATAGAATTCTTCATTAGCCAAGTGTGATTGGACACACAAGGAATTTGTCTTGGTGCAAATGCTCTTAGTGTATATAAAAGAAAAGATACATTTGTCAAAAGTCAAGAATCATAAGGTACAATAATAAAAATCATAAGGAATTAATAAAAGTCATAGGGTACAATAAGCAATCAAATCATACTAGGAAACAGTCAATATAAATCTCAAGGATAGAAGAACAAAGTTACAGTCATACAGTCACAAGAGGGAGGGGATGTGTGATAAGGAGTGATGAGAAGATTGATAGTAGTACAAACTTTGGAAATAGTTGGACGTTGCTGTGGAAATTATTTGTTTAGCAGAGTGATGGCTTTTGGGGAAAACTGTCCTTGTGTCTAGTTGTTCTGGTGTGCAGTGCTCTATAGCGTCGTTTTGAGGTAGGAGTTGAAACAGTTTATGTCCAGGATGTGAGGGGTCTGTAAATATTTTCACAACCCTCTTTTTTACTTGTGCAGTATACAGGTCCTCGATTGAAGGCAGGTTGGTAGCAATTGTTTTTTCTGCAGTCCTAATTATCCTCTGAAATATGTATCTGTCCTGTCAGGTTGCAGAACCAAACCAGACAGTTATAGAAGTGCAGATGATAGACTCAGTAATTCCTCTGTAGAACTGTATCAACAACTCCTTGGGCAGTTTGAGCTTTCTGAGTTGGTTCAGAAAGAACATTCTTTGTTGTGCTTTTTTGATGACGCTTTTGATGTTAGGTGCCCATTTTAGGTCTTGAGATATGATAGAACTTAGAAATTTGAAGAGAGAAGCCTTTCCTGATATCTGATATAATGAGGGACAATTTGAAAGGAATTTCTACTTAGATTTGGCCTTTGGGTAATAGAGCACCTCATCTGAAAACCCTTGAATGCAAATGTTCATCTTGATTGTTAGCCTCCTCAAGTCTTTTGGGGGGGGAAATGAAGTCTCCAAATGTAACTAATAACAAACTTTGTATTAGTTTTATACTAATTATACAAATTTGTAATTCAGATGTTATTATTCAACTAGCGTGGAACAAATTTGTTCTTCCATGCCAGTTGTTGTTATCTTATTGAAGTTATTCAGCAGAAAGGACCTTGTCTTGGATACCTAGTTAAGCCTTATAAATTTCTCCTTCTGACAACTCGTATCCATGGCCCAGGTGCTGCAGCAAAAGTGCCTGGCTCACTCTTTGAGGGACATGTTCTAATGACCTCACCTCTATCTCACATCACTACAGCTCTAGAAATTGAATGACTTTAAATCTTATTTCGAGAAAATGTCAGCACGTCAGCCTGGTTAGTGCTAATGTTTTTTTTTTTTAATTCACTGTTTTTCTGTTTAGTCTCTTCCTCAGTCCAAATGTGTGGAAAAATGTCAGCCAGGATTTGTCAAGAAGGCTCGAGAAGGAGAGCCAGTTTGCTGCTATGACTGTGTTCCTTGTCCAGAGGGGACCATCTCCACTCAGGAAGGTGCTCAGGCTGAAGATAATGGAAGGGATTGTGGAAGTGGATTCATCCAGAGTATTTATATGGAACTGCAAATTAAAAAACAGTTTGAAGTTCAGCTGCTTTCTTGTTAATTTTCATACTGCACAATTTATTATCTAAAGCAGGGGTCTTCAAACTTGACAACTTTGTGAACTTCAACTCCCAGAATTCCTCCTCCAGTCATGTTAGCTCAGGAATTCTGGGAGTTGAACTTGCCAAGTTTGAAGACCCTTGATCTAAAGGAAAGAATAGTAAAAAAAATCTTAAAGGAGGAGCTGGATAGAGACAGGGGTGTGAAATATTGAGCAAACTTTATTACAGCCAGAGCTAATATGTCTTCTGCTTTTTATTTTTTAATGTGATCTTCCACATTTATAACTCTAGGAACATCTGAGTTCTTTGAAACTTGTTTTAGGTCCACCTACTGTAAGGCTTATTGTGATGCATTCTCCATGGGCTTCCCCTTGAGGGTCACTGGGAAGGTGTTGCTGGTCCACAATGGACAGTTATGACTGCACCTCATTTGACACATTTTACCATTGCCGCCAGCAACCATTTCTGGTTACTTGCAGTTTTCTCTGTGAGTTAACTAGGTTTTATAAGATAAAACATCCTTGGAATCCAGTATATTAACAAGTGTCATCTGGCAGAACCCAGGATGTTTGCCTAGAAGAGTTAACTCTTTCATTTTCTCACTTCTAATAATGTAGCTTCTTATAAAGTATCTGTACATTACAGAGGAAATTATTCATTTCCTAGAACTTCCCCCAATTTGATACACCTTAGCAATATAGATACAACTGATAGATGATAGATACAGCTGATAGATAGATAGATGATAAATAGATAGATAGATAGATAGATAGATAGATAGATAGATAGATAGATAGATAGACAGACAGACAGACAGACAGACAATGGATGGATTATGATAGATAGATGATGATGATAGCTAGATAGATAGCTAATGGATGGATGGTGATGGATGAATGGATAATGATAAATGATGATAGCTAGATAGCTAGATAGCTAGATAGCTAGATAGCTAGATAGCTAGATAGATAGATAGATAGATAGATAGATAGATAGATATGATAGATAATGATGATATACAGTAGATAGCTAATGGATGGATGAAAGATAGATGGATGGATGATGATGATGATAGATTATGGTATGTATGTAGGTAGGTAGGTAGGTAGATAGATGATAGATAGATATGATAGATAATGATAATATAGATAGCTAATGGGTGGATGAAAGATAGATAGATGGATGGCTGATGATGATGATAGATGATGGTAGATAGGTAGGTAGGTAGGTAGGTAGGTAGGTAGGTAGGTAGATAGATGGATGGATGGATGGATAGATAGAGAGATAGATAGATAGATAGATAGATAGATAGATAGATAGATAGATAGATAGATAGATAGATAGATAGATAATGATAATATACTGTAGATAACTAATGGATGGATGAAAGATACATAGATGGATGGATGATGATGATGGTAGATAGATAGATAGATGTGTGTGTGTGTGTGTGAGAGAGAGAGAGATGACAAACAGACATAGAGATAGAAAATTATATTCTTCAGAATTTTTTTTGTTCAACTCTTAACAAATGCTTCTTTGAAAATGCTGTGGTATCAACTGTTGTGGCAAGAAAGTATTTCTTGAAATGTAAAAGGACAGAAGGTTAAAGAAATATTGCTTTGTGGTTTTCTCAGATATGGAACAATGCATGAACTGTCCGGATGATAAATATCCAAATGAAGATCAAGTTCAATGTATCACCAAAGCTGTATCCTTCCTATTGTATGAAGAATATCTGAGCATCATCCTGGTTTCCTTTGCCCTATTCTTGTTCCTAACTTCAGGTTTTGTCTTAGTTATATTCTTTCAATACCTAGAAACTCCCATTGTCAAAGCTAACAATCGTGACCTCTCTTTTATGCTCCTGGTCTCCCTCTTGCTTTGCTTCTTGTCTCCTTTTCTCTTCATTGGTCAACCAAGGAAAGTCACCTGCCTTCTTCGACAGATGGTTTTCAGCATCACCTTCTCAGTTGCCATTTCTTCTCTCTTGGCCAAGACAATCACAGTGGTGTTGGTTTTTATGGCCACAAAACCAGGAAACCGAGTGAAGAGATGGTTGGGGAAGAGCTTGGCCAATTCCATCATCCTTTCTTGTTCTGCTGTCCAAATTATCCTCTGCTCCATCTGGCTTGGAGCTTGTCCCCCATTCCCTGACTTTGACTTTCACTCTCAACCTGGAGTGGCCATCTTGCAATGCAATGAAGGCTCCGTTGTCATGTTCTACGTCACCCTCGGCTACCTGGGCTTCCTGGCCACCATCTGTTTCATGGTGGCTTTCCTGGCCAGGAACCTGCCTGGGGCTTTTAATGAAGCCAAACTTATAACCTTCAGCATGCTGGTCTTCTGCAGTGTCTGGGTCACTTTTGTGCCCACCTACTTGAGCACCAAAGGAAAGTACATGGTGGCTGTGCAGATCTTCTCCATCTTGGCCTCCAGTGCTGGGCTGCTGGGCTGCATCTTCATCCCCAAATGTTATATAATCATCCTGAGGCCAGACCTGAATATGAAAGGGGCAGTTTACAACCAGAAGAAATGTAGAAATCTGAAACAGGGGAATTTCAAGTGTCAGCGTTTTTCAACAAGCCACACTTAGAAAACGCTCCAAGCTGCTTTACATACCTAAGTAGGCTAACAATTTTGGTTGAAATGATTAAATGGTGGTTGCAAGATTCTGTTCCACATTCGTATCTAGTAGAATACCTAGAGGTTCACTCAGCTCTTTTGAACTCTTAAGATAGCTTATCTGTCCTGGGCCTTTAGCCTATCTGATATCAGGTTTTTGAAACATGATATTTGTGCAATGGGAACCTTGTGCTGTTGCCAGAAATATAAGTTGGTGGTGCCCTAAAAATTCCACTATTTTAGTTGTGTTGTTGTTCATCTACAGTTGGTGTGCTTTGCGGTATTAGACTCAAGATTTCAGTATCATCAGCATAAGGAGAGGACAGAGGCACCTCCTGGCCACATTAGGAGTAGTATAATCTAGATCCAACAACTAGTCAACTAAGTTATTATAAATAAGTTAAATAAGAAAGTAGCTAACATATAGCATAATAAGATTTCTAGAAAAGAATTTCTACAGAATAGGATAATTGAATGTCCCATTGATGTCAGGGAGAGGTGAAATTGGCCCTAAATGCTCAATCAGAAGCTGTGGTAACACATACATCACCATATTCTGCTTTTGGACAATCCAAAGATATCTGGATTGTCATAAGGAAATGAAGATGGGCCCTGGCCTTATCTACTAGACATACTCTTCCTCCTTTGCTGTATTATTACTGTATCTTTCTAAGATCCAAGAGGTTCTCAGCCTTCCTCAAAACATTCTTGGAGCTATCAAAAGGATCTTCATTTGATCTTGACTGAATGTCTATGCATATTCTCAATAATCCAGGTCATGGTTGTCCCCAAGGTGCTTTTTCAAGAGACAATTGAACTTCCTTGTCTTTCTTTGAAGATGTTTCACTTCTCATCCAAGAAGCTTCTTCAGCTCTGACTGGATGGTGGGGAATGGAAGGATTTGTACTTGCAGACAGCTGGTCATTTGAGAGAGAGAGTCATTGAGGCCACCTGGATTTTTTTCTGTGTCATCAGGGTCACCTGAGTAGTGTAAATGGGCGTGGAGCTTTCTTGGAACTGTTGAAAGGAACTATTCAAACAAGAAAGCCCAGTTGTCTCTTGAAAAAAGCACCTTTGGGATAACTCTGACATGGATAGCTGAGAATCTCCATGGACACTGTTGAAAGAAATATCCTTCTGAGTTCAGTTCCAAGTGGGGAAAAAAACACTGGAAACATGGAGGCTGCTTGGAAGGTTTTAATGGTGTACAGATCTGGAGCTCCAGAGAAGTCTGATCACATATTTCAAGGTCAAGAAAAAAGAAAAAGACTGAGATACTGAGAGTGCTGGGTTTTATACCCTCTGTTGGGATTTGAATTGGAGTTTGTATTCTAATTGGTTGTCAGACTCCCAGGGGCAACTCTGTAGGCTGTCCTGAGTTCCAGGCTTGGTCTAGCCTTGCTGGGTGATTATGCCCTTAAAAGGGCTTTTGGCAATTTCTATAGCTTTAGCTGGAGTTCTTTCTTATGTAAAGTATTCTGGCCCAGGCCTTAATGGCCCACCCATTAACAAAGGTGGTGCTTCTGGGGTGAATTTCTGCTTCTTGAGTGAGTTTCTGCTTCTTGAGTTTCTACTCTTTTTAGGGAAAATATTCTGCCTTTTTAATATTTCCTAGGCTATTTCAATTTTCTAGGAGAGGGGTGGGTCCTAACTTCCTACAACACCTTCTTGGAACTAGTCAAATACCCACGTCCTGGTCCACCTCATACAGTTAATGAGGTGGTTTTGGGAACAAGATGCTTTCAATCTCCTCCTGGGGGAGAGTGTCATTTTTCTGTGCAATCTTCTCCAGCCTTCCAATGAAAATTGATGTTTGAATAGAAAAAGGGAAATGCTGTATTTTAACAAATATTTAATAAATTTTAGAAGTGGAAAGGGCATGAATGTTCTTCCAATGCAGAGCTGAGCTGAGAAAGAGTGAAAAGATAATAGGTAACAATATGCAATTAGCGTGAGCTGCTTTGTTGTAGAGCAACAAGAAAAGTAAAATTATTATAAAATGGGAGTTGCTGTGAAGAAGCAAGCTGTTTCTCCTCTTGAAGAGAGAAACCTGGGCACAGGAAGTGCTTATCTGCTAATTCAGCTCAGTCATTACACTTCTTCCTTTTGACTTCCAAGGCATGGGAAGTAGAATGTCAACTCATAAAACATTTTGTATACATGTTTTATAGTTGACAACAGAAAGAAGGGGGGGAGTTTCAAAGAGCAGGCAACAGTGTGGAATCGAAAGTACATTCCACTCATATTTTCTTCAAAGACTGATTAGATGGCTGAAGCTTCTGCAGCAAAAAAATCTAATTGAAAAGCATGATTGATGACTCTTGGCTATGGATGTTTTTCGTTGGATGTTATACCCAGAGAAATGGGGGGGGGGGGGGGTGGAAAGCAGGATCAAGGGTGACAGTGAATTACATATCTCAGAGTTGGCTACTCCCAGGTTAGTGCCAGACGTAGTATGTTAACTTCAAATAAATCCTCTTTAGTTTTGGGAGTGTGGCTTGAGGCTCATGATTTCATTGGAGTAACTGCCAGAATCCTGACATAGGCTATAAAACATTGTGCACAAAGCTGTGGATTTTTAGGTGGGCAACATGGTGACAATCTGATAACAGATGTCAATCTTAATCCCTTCAAGGACAAACATCTTTCAGCTTTCCACAACTGTAGAATAGGAACATTGGTCTCACCTGAGAGCTGGTCAAGCAGAACACCCCAAGTCATTCTGGGGTTCAAATAATTGTCATGGAAATTATAACTCAGGTCAGACGGACATTGGAAAGGAGTGGAGATCATAGCTTAACTCTTGGATGTGTCAAAGATATTCCTTTGGTCTTTTTAGCTGCCAGCAGAAAGGGAGTAGGGGAAAACAATGCATTCCTCAAGTGCCTAGGTAATCATCCTGGCAGCCCAAAGTTGTCGGCGTGCAAGAATATTACTGGAGAGCATGATTGATGACTCTTGGCTATGGTTGTGTCCCATTGGAGAATATACATCCAGGAGGTGTGGGGAAGACCAGGATCAAGGGGGAAATGAATGGTGTATTTTAGTGTTGGTTGCATCCAGCTAATGTCAACATGGCCACTTCTAATAAATCAATTTTCTTTTCTCTGAGAGATGCGGGTAGAGACTTATGATTTGAATGAGGGTGGATTTGTTGGATCCCTGACAGGATGACAATTAGGACAGAGAAAACTTTCCAGGAGTAGGTGGATACTCTGCTAGTTAAAAATAATAGAAACTAAATTAGAACTGAGAAAACCAAAACATAAGAGACAAATAATAGAAAAAAATTAGAAGTACCAGAAAAAAAATAGATTGAGAAAAAAGATAACGATAAATAAAGATATAGATAAATATATAGAGGTATAAAGAAGTTGCTTTCAATATTCTTCACAATTTTAACTATATTTTAACCTCTGACTGAAGTTACAATGCAACTCTCTTTTTTCTTTAATCTATCTTGTCTAAGCATAAATTGTGAGTTCATATTTTTAGGGTGTCTTTTTATGCAAAAAGCCAATAAGGGTGTTCCAGTAATCAATAAATGTACATATCACCCTTTCTCCAACCAGTTTGCCCATCTCAACAACTTCTGTCAATTGCTCTATGATAGGTAGTGCTGAATGTTTCCAACTTTCTTAATGTAGTAATCTCACCACAATAATCATATATTGAAATATTTTGAAATAATCATCTTCTGGATTTTTCTAACTTTTCATCCCTCGATCCTCAAATAAAGGATTCTGGCTTCAATTGAATATTTATCATTAATATTCTCTGCATTAATGTATGTATTTTAATCCAAATGTGTAAGCTTATTTACATGTCCATCAAGCATGATAAAATGTCTCTTTGTGTTCCTTACATCTCCAATTCTTCAAAGTTCTACAATAAAATACCCATTTTGCAGATGATCTGATATTTATACTAGAAGATCCATTGGAAACAGCACCTAAATTAATAGAAAAAAATAGAAAAATATGGAAAAGTTAGCAGGTTTGAAAATAAATAAAGATAAAACAAAGATATTAACAAAGAATATGTTAGCAAAGTGAAAGAAAGAGTTGGAAGAAGCTTCAGAAATACAGGTCACAAACAAGGTTAAGTATTTAGGGATATATATCACACCAAGATGTAGTAAACTGAAGAAGGACAATTATTTTAAACTCAAATAGCAGATTGAGACAGATTTGATAAAATAGGGAAACTTACAATTATCGTTGATTGGGAGAATATCTACAATTAAGATGAATGTACTGCCTAAAATTTTATATCTATTCCAGACAATTCCAATCCGACTAGGGAAAGAGTTTTTTGAAGATTTAAATAGAATTGTGTTGAAATATATTTGGCAGGGCAAAAAAGCAAGAATAAAATTAAAACTGCTACAAGATGCAAGAATAAGAGGAGGGTTTGCCTTGCCTAATTGGGAGTTGTATTACCAGGTGACAAATCTGATGTGGGTAAAGAGAGTGAGAGAGTTTAGAGTTTATTTAATTTATATACTGCCCTCTCTCCCAAATTGGGATTCGGGGCGGTGCACAGCCCAGCTAAAAACAATACAAAACCAAATATAAAATTTAAAACAGATTAAAAATGGATTAAATCTATGGCTGAGAAATTAAAACAACAATAACATAATAAAAACAGGATAAAAAATATCAAAATTAAAACCTTCCAATATTAGTAGGCCAGACTGGCTTGTTGGAAAAGATGGGTCTTCAATGCATGCTGGAAGGTTCGCAGGTCAGGGATAGTCCGCATCTCCAGGGGTAGCTCATTCCAAAGGGAGGGTGCTCCCACAGAGAAGGCCCGTACCCTCGGGGCCGCCAGCCGGCATCGTCCAGCTGACGGCACCCCAAGGAGGCCCACCCTGTAAGAGTGCACAGGCCAGCGGGAGGCCAATGGTGGCAGAAGGCAGTCCCGTAAGTACCCGGGTCCCAAGTGCGAAACACGTCCAGATCCAGAAAGGACCGCAACTGGCAGATCCGTCGGTCCTGATAAACCCACCCCCTGGCGACAGCCGTTATATGATCTTCCAACGGTAGCCGTACATCCAGGAGGACACCAAGATTGCGTGCCCTCTCCATGGGGGTCAAAATTTCTCCCCCCACAGCCAGCGATGGAATAAGCTGACTGTATCTGGACGCAGGAAACCACAGCCACTCAGTCTTAGTCGGGTTGAGTCGGAGCCTGTTTAAACCCATCCAACTCCGCACGGCTCCAGGCACTGGGTCATCATTTCAACGGCTTTGTTGGGGTGGAATGGATAACATTAAGGAACAAAGGAATGGATAACATTAAGGAACAATAGACTATTGACCTTAGAAGGGCATGACTTTCTGTTGGGATGGCATGCCTTTCTTTGGTACAAGGGAACTAAAACACAGGAGTATTTTAGAAGACATTATATCCGAGAGGCATTGTTTTTGAATTTTGAGAAGATAAAAAGACATTATTATTTTAAAATTCCATTATGGATATCTACCATTGAAGCCTTTTCTTATCCAATAATATATAAAAAGGAACAAACAATTAGATATGGTGAGATATTGAATGAAAAGGGTGAACTTAAATC
The DNA here is from genome assembly GCA_023653725.1 of Bungarus multicinctus. Lineage (NCBI taxonomy): Eukaryota > Metazoa > Chordata > Lepidosauria > Squamata > Elapidae > Bungarus > Bungarus multicinctus. The sequence goes on along the minus strand of CM042834.1, from coordinate 14,455,745 downwards.
TATGCAAGCATTGGTAGAACAAGGTGTAAAAATGAACCGGTTTTCATACTTGCAAATACAATCTAGATTTGATAAAGATGTTAAAACAGAAGGTATTTACGATAAGTTGACTGATTTAGATAAAATTTTGAAAAAACTGATGAAAAAATTTTGATAAAACTGATGAAAAGGTAATTAAAAAACTTTATGGACACTTACTAGAATTTAAATTGGAGGAGGAACAAGTTAAAGAAATGATTATTGCTTGGGGAAAAATTTTGAATATGGGATTGATTTAGAAAAATGGCAAAAACTGTGGTCTCAAAATTATAAAATGACAATGTCAACTGCATATAAAGAAAATTTGTATAAGATGTTTTACAGGTGGCATCTACCCTCGATGAGATTTGCGAGAATGTTTAAGAATAAATCGGATAAATGCTGAAAATGTCATCAGGTACCCGGTTCATATTACCATATGTGATGGACATGTTCAGATGCAAAGAAATATTGGACTAAAATCCATACAAGGTTGAAAAAAATGATAAAGCAACATATAGACTTTAAACCGGAGATCTTTTTATTGGGAATTATACCGGAAATGTACAATAAAGAGCTGAAATATTTGATTGTAAATGTTTTAACAGCGGCTAGGATTGTATTTGCTAAGAATTGGAAAAATGATAAAATACCTATGCAGGAGGAAGTTATTAAGAAAATTATGGACTGTGCTGAAATGAGTAAATTGACATTTGAAATTAGAGAACAAGACAAACATTTTTGTATGATATGGGATTTGTTTTATTAATGGTTGGACAAGAAAACATGGTAATGTAATAGACTAGATAATTTTGTGATAGAAACTTAATATATTGATATAAAGCATAATATGGACATATATAACCATTGGTTGAAAGTATAATCTAAATTTTAAGATAAAATATGGAATATCACATATAAAATGATGGAATAAATATGATTAATAACTGTTAAATGCATAAGCATATGTTAGATTGACAATGTGAAAAATGATATAAACTGTGAGTAATGACTATAAAAGGATAGCACAAAAGATTTGCAATCAACTGACACACTGTATGTATATAAAATGGAAGATAGTTTTATGTTTTTTTTATGTTTTGTATGTGTATGTTTGTTTATAAAATAAAAATTCTTTATTAAAAAAAATACTCATGTTGTAATCTCTGGAAGTCTGTTTTAGTTGGGTTTCATATATCCCTTGCATAATTTCTGAGACATTGAGAGGTTGAATTGCTGAAATGGAGTTCAAACATTAGCATCTCTCTCTTTCTCTCTCTCTCATATTTAAGTGATTGTCCACTAGGACTCCAAGATCCCTCTCACATTGAGTGAGGTAATGGAATACAATGGAGGGGAGGGGAGGGGAAGGGAAGGGAAGGGAAAGGGAAGGGGAAGTTGGAAGGGACCTCGGAAGTCTTCTAGTCCAACCCTCTGCTAAGGCATAAAAGAGAGCTGACTAAGGGGCAGGAAAGTACCAGCATGTGGACTGTATCCCCATGCAAACTGAAAGGAAATTATTTTTTATTTCTGCATTTATTTTGTTTGACACCCTCTTTGTTGTTTTTCCACATTCATGTAAGAAACTGAGACCAATTACATTTGGAAGACTCTTCATTTATTAAATAAGCAATTGAGTTTGCTGTGGCATGTGAAGCTTGCAGTTTAGGTTATGGCATAATGATGATGTGATCTGATTTCTTGCCCCACTCTCCCTTCACTTTCCTCTTAGATCTGGATGAATATGCAGCATTTAAGACCCTGGTCACAGTATTGATGGAGTTATAAGTGATTGTGATGACCCAGGGTGGGATACAAAAGCAACAAAGTCACGAAAACAGGCGAAGTCCCTTTAATTCCTTCAACTTGGCTTTAAATGTCCAATTATCATTGACTGGAGAAAAAACTCCCCCACAAACAGTTGCAAAAAGGAAGAACTTCAGTTTAAACTCAAAATACATATAAATTATAAATAGAAAAAAAAGCAACATAAACCACACTGAAGAATTAATGAGACAAGGCAAGATAAGGGCTTGAAGACATCCCCAGATATTGAAATACACACACTGGGAAGGACGCCAGAACTCAGATAAGAACTGACAGACTAGAAATATTTTCACGCTTTGCTTCCAGCACTGGCCCATGGACAGTTTGTCCTTTTAAACAGTCCTCACAGCTGCAGCCCGTGAAGGGGATCAAGGCCCTTTCCTCCCCTGTAGACTACACCATTCACATTTTCTGGAGAACTGGTAGCAGAAATTTTGAGTAGTTCGGAGAACTGGCAAATACCACCTCTGATTGGCCCTGTCCCCCATTTAAACCTCTGCCTTCCAAGTCCTATCTGATCAACTAGATCTTTTTTTGTTGCACTGCACAGGAGAAGGGAGCAGGAAAGCAGGTTAGTGGGGTGGGGAGAGAATGGGATTTTGCAGTATCCTTCCCCTGGAATGGGGTGGGAATGGAAATTTTACAATATCCTTCCCCTGCCATGCCCACCAAGCCACACCACACCCATCAAGCACGCCCACAGAACCAGTAATAAAAAGTTTTGAATCCCACCACTGCCTTGGTGGCACAATGTTTGGAGAAAACGTGGGTCTGGATTAGGGAAGAGTAAAGAAGAGATCAAAAGAGAAAAGACAACAAGAGCCATGTTGCCCTACAGGAGCAGAGTCTGGGACATTACAAAATCTCTTGGTTGGAGAAGGGAGAATATGGCTCTCTTAATAACTGAAGGATTTCAGATAGAAACTTAGGAGGTGTTCATTGTTATTCCAGAATGTAGAATTTGGTAAAATGAACTCAGGCACAAGAGAGGACATTCTGGCTGAATAAGAAGAAAAATCCTGAAAGGTGGAGCAGTATTAGAGCTGAATCAGTAAAACAGAGAAGTTCGGTCTCCCCTTCATTGATTGTCCTACTGCAAAGACTGAGCAGCCATCAATCAGAAAAATATTGATTAGGATTCCTGCATAAAGGAAGGGTTTAATTCCTCAGGAATTAAAGTTTTAAAGTTGCCAAGTTTGGAGACCTCTGGTTAGATGGTCTCATCATTTCCTTCAAATTTATGAAATTTATGAATTTATACAGTTCTGCAATATGTACATTCTTTTCAAATTAGCAGTGTTTAATGTCAAAATAAATCTGTCCTGGTATAGGCTTTTGGGAATGTTATCCTCCAAGCAATTAGATCAGGGATGTCAAACTCGCAATGACAAATAAATGCTCTATCTTACATATTGGCAAAAAAAATCAGAAAATAAAATATAAGCTGAATAGTCAAGACCTTGTTGATGATCCAAACTCTGTAAAGCACCTTGGAATACTCATCTCTAATGATCTAAGTGCCACTGTAACTACATAGCCAAAACGGCATTAAGAGTTGTTAACCTAATCCTACATAGCTTTTTCTCTGGTAATATCACACTACTAACTAAAGCATACAAAACATTTGCTAGACCAATACTTGAATACAGCTCATCAGTCTGGAACCCACATTACATATCTGATATTAACACAGTTGAGAAAGTCCAGAAATATTTCACAAGAAGAGTTCTCCACTCCTCTACTCGTTGTAGAATACCTTATGCTACCAGACTTGAAATTCTACACCTAGAAAACCTTGAATTACGCCATCTTCGGTCTGATCTAAGTATGGTATATAAAATCATACATTGCAATGACTTACCTGTCAATGAATACTTCAGCTTCAACCATAACAACTCAAAAGCACACAATAGATACAAACTCAAGGTTAACTGCACCAAACTTGATTGCAGGAAATATGACTTCAGCAACAGAGTGGTCAATGTCTGGAATACTCTACCTTCCCCAAACCCCAAAAACTTTGTCTACTATTGACCTCACCCCTTTCCTAAGAGGTCTGTAGGGGGCATGCATAAGCGCATCAACATGCCTACCATCTCTGTCCTATTGTTTCTTTTATTTTTCTTATATGTACCCATTTCATGTATTCATAACTATGTATATACTTACATTATTTTTTATTTATTTTTTATTTTTTTATTAATTACATTTATATACCACCCTTCTCCCTAGGGACTCAGGGCGGTGAACAGCTCATCTAAAAACCCCACAGAAAATACAAAAGTTAAAAAGTAATTAAATTTAAATCGGCTGCGTAATAAGACTAAACCCCCCCCCCACCCTTAAAACCCAATTTAAAATTAAAAATGGAGATCAAATTTAAAATCATCATCTCAGCCCAGGCCGGCCTGCTCAAAGAGCCAGGTCTTTAACGCGCGCCTGAAGGCCCTCAGGTCCGTGCCGGTACGAAGTTCCGGTGGCAGAATATTCCAGAGGGCGGGGGCACCCACAGAGAAGGCCCTACCCCTTGGCGCCGCCAGACGACACATAGCGGCCGACGGCACCCGGAGCAGACCCTCCCTGTGGGAACGCACCGGCCTGTTGGAGAACGTTGGCAGAATGCGGTCCTGAAGGTAACCTGGTCCCATGCCATGGGTCGCCCTAAAGGTCAAAACTAGAACCTTAAAGCGAACCCGGAGAGCCACCGGCAACCAATGCAGCTCGCGCAGGAGAGGCGTCACATGGGCGCTACGTGACGCCCCCATAATCACCCGCGTGGCTGCATTTTGAACCAACTGGAGTCTCCGGATGCTCCCCGCAGGGAGCCCCATGTAGAGGGCATTACAATAGTCCAGGCGAGAGGTGACAAGGGCTTGAGTGACCGTGCGCAAGGCGTCCCGATCCAGGAAGGGCCGCAACCGGTAGATCCGACGGATCTGATGAAACGCCCCCCTGGAGACGGCCGCGATGTGATGTTCAAGCGACAGCCGTACATCCAGGAGGACTCCCAGGTTGCGAGCCCTCTCTGTGGGGGGCAAAACTTCCCCCCCAATAGCCAGCGAAGGTGTCAGCTGGCTATATCGGGGCGCCGGAAACCACAGCCACTCGGTCTTGGATGGGTTGAGCCGAAGCCTGTTCCCGCCCATCCAGTCCCGCACGGCCTCCAGGCACCTAGACATAGCCCCCACAGCATCGTTGGGGTGGTCCGGAGTGGAGATGTACAGCTGGGTGTCATCTGCATACAGATGACACCTCACTCCAAGACCACGGATGATCTCGCCCAGCGGCTTCATGTAAATGTTGAACAGGAGGGGAGAAAGGACCGACCCCTGAGGCACCCCACAGACCAGGGGCCTAGAGGTGGACCTCTCCCCCCCCCGCCAACACGAATTGCGAACGGTCAGAGAGGAAGGAGGAGAACCATCGAAGGACGGTTCCACCAATCCCCAACCCCCCCAACCGTCGCAATAAGATACTATGGTCGATAGTATCAAAAGCCGCCGAGAGATCTAATAGGACCAGGACAGAGGAGAACCCTCTGTCACGAGCCCTCCAGAGATCATCAACCAATGTGACCAATGCCGTCTCAGTGCTATGTCCAGGCCTGAAGCCCGATTGGAACGGATCGAGGTAAGTAGCTTCCTCCAGGTACCGGGGGAGCTGACGTGCCACCACACTCTCAACAACCTTCGCCACGAAGGGAACGTTGGAGACTGGACGATAGTTGTTTAAAATAGCTGGGTCCAGGGAAGGCTTCTTGAGGAGGGGGCGCACCACCGCCGCCTTCAAGGCGGTAGGGAGCACCCCCTCTCTCAAGGAAGCGTTGACAATCCCCTGGAGCCAGCCTCGTGTCGTCTCCCTGGCGGCCGAAACCAGCCAGGAAGGACACGGGTCCAATAAACAGGTGGTGGCATTCAGACCCCCCAGCAACCTGTCCACACCCTCGGCGGTCACAGGGTCGAACTCCCCCCAGATAACATTCACAAGACCTGCCCCGGACACCTCCCCCGGGACCATCCAATTGGAGTCAAGCCCCTCCCGAATCTGAGCGATTTTGTCATGCAGGAATCGAGAAAACTCCTCTGCTCTACCCTGCAAGAGGTCATCCCGCGCTCTCGGTTCAAGTAGAGAGCGGGTCACTCTAAACAGGGCGGCAGGCCGATTTCCTGCCGACGCAATAAGGGCGGAGAAATACGAAGATTTCGCCGCCCCTATCGCCACAAGGTAAGTCTTAATATGAGATCTCACCTGTGTTCGGTCAGACTCAGAACGGCTCGCCCTCCAAATGCCCTCTAGACGTCTTTTCCGGCACTTCATCTCCCGTAGCTCCTCCGTATACCACGGAGCCAAATGGGATCTGTGCCGGGTCAGAGGTCGCAGAGGCACAACTCGCTCTAGAGCCCCGGCGGCCAACCCATCCCAGGTGGCCACCAGGTCTCCAGGCGAGCTGAGAGCCAGAGATTCAGGAAATGGCCCAAGCTCCCTCTGGAACCGATCCGGGTCCATTAGGCGCCTGGGGCGGAACCATCTAAGTGGTTCCGCCTCCCTGCGGTGGGGGGTAGCGGAACAGAAATCCAGCCTAAGGAGGGAATGATCTGTCCATGACAAGGGTGTAATAACTAAATCCCCCCAATTACAGTCATTCAAGCACTGCCCAGAGACAAAAATCAGGTCCAGCATGTGTCCTCCTATGTGAGTGGGGGCAGAAACTAACTGGGTCAGGTCCATGGCCGTCATGGAAGCCAAGAACTCCCGGACCAACCCCGAGGTTTCACCGAGCGATGGCAGGTTGAAATCCCCCATGACTAAAAGCCTAGGGGTCTCAACCGCCAGCCCGGCAATCACCTCTAGGAGTCCGGGTAGGGCCGATGAGACGTGGCAGGGAGCCAGGTACGCCATCAAAAGACCCATCTGTACCCCTTGCCCCCACTTCACAAATAGAGATTCACAGCCAGCCGTCTGAGGGACAGTGGCCTCCCTAGGACAAAGGACTTCCTTTATGAGCACCGCTACCCCACCACCCCTTCCCTGAGCCCTAGGCTGGTGAAATGCAAGGAAACCTGGTGGGCACATCTCAACCAGAGGGACACCGCCCTCTGGGCCCAACCAGGTTTCGGTGACACCTACCAGGTCCGCGGCCTCCTCCTGAACCAGATCATGGATCAGGGGAGCCTTATTAACCACGGACCTGGCATTGCACAACAACAGCCGGGTATTCAGGGCCTGAGATTCCGGACAACCAGGGCTGCAGGATGGGTAATGAGGGTCGGAGCGCGCTACCGCTTGCAGACATCGGGAGCGCGATCCCCTTACCGGATATGGCCCTCTACCCCCAGCATATCTACCTCTCCCAGTCACCGTGCTAATAAAATTGGCCCCCTGCTGCCCACCCCCTGTCTGCCACCCCGACACAGGAACCCCCGAGGTCCCCCAGGAGCGCGTGCCGGCCTGGCTGCCCCCAATTCCATGCGGGCTGTCTCCCCCGCCCGCCCTGGATCCTTCCAACCCCTTAAAAAATCCCATTAAAAATTTAATCCCAGGTTTACAACATTTCCTCCGGTTTCTTCGGCCCCACCATCGCTCCGGATCCCAGGATCCCTCATCACAAAAGGTCTTAGAGAGTCTTGGAGGCCACCTGAGGGAGAGGGGGGCATCCCTCAGGGCCCAGAGCTCTGCTCTCGAGTAAGTCCGTGGTCCCGGCCACCTCGACAGTCCCGGAGCGCCTGCAGTCTCTGCCATCCTCTGGCCGCGGAAAAAATCCAGGTAGGCTGGGGTATATGCCGCCTCCCCCCAGTCGTCCCACCTCTGCCACCGGTGGGACCCCCGGGGGGGGAAAGGTCACAGGCAGAGCTAATCCCCCCCCTGGGCCCACCACCTCTGCCACCGGTGGGGGCCCCAGGGAAAAAAGGGGAACAGCCATGGCTCCGCCTAAGCGGCACACGGCGGCATCGGCACCACCACTCCTCAGCCGAGCTCCTCCGTGGGTCCCCCAGCCTCCGTGTCGTCTTCGGGGCCGTCAAGGGTGCCCTAGGTCCACTCCAAGGCCGTAACTGCAACAGGCCCGCGTCAGGACCAACCGGAGCCTCCCAAGACCGCCCCGGCCCGAGTGAGGTCGCCGAGCCTGCCATACCGCCGTGCCTCACTGGGGGCGCCAAGGCCTTTTCACCGCCCCTTGGAACTCCGGGGGTGTCACGGCCGCTGTTCCAGGGCCTCCGCGGCTGTAGCAAAGCCGCCGAGGCCAGTCCAAGGCCCTCCAAACGGCCCCCCCGAATCGGCCTCGCCCTGGGGAATCCAGGGCCACCATACTCCTCAGGGGGCCGCTGGGGCCATGCCGTGACATAGTCTCTGTATAGGATGCCGCCACAACGACCCCAGAGGCAGCCGCCGCCGCCGCGGCCGCCGCCGCCGCAGCCTCCGCCGCCGCCGCCGCCGCGGCCTCCGCCGCCGCCGCCGCTGTCGCCGCCGCCGCCAGGCGCTCGTCCATAGACACCCCGCTCCGCCGACCGCCGACTTACTCCGTCGACCGCCGACCGCCGGGAAAGGCCTCCGGGGCCTCCACGATCGACTCGGAGCCGCCAGGGCCGTCGCGACCACGCCGCCCTCTGCACCGGCCCCGCGGCTCCAGCAGACCCCCGACCGGTCTCCAGATGTCCCGACCGGCCTCCCCCGATCCTCCCTCGCCTCTGCCACCGGCGAGGGGACCTAGGGGACAAAGGGGGCCGCAGCTGAGGCTGTCTAGGCCGGAGCGAGCAGCGGAGGAGCACCGCGTCGGCCATCTTCAAAACCCGGGTATTCTCCTTTATTTGCCGGGTATTCTCCTTTATTATACCTATTATCTTGTAAGTGATTGACAAATCAAATAAATAAATAAATAAATAAATAAATAAATAAATAAATAAATAAATAAATAAATAAATAAATAAATAAATAAAAGTAAACTTTTTCCCTCTTTGCTAAAATGGGGAAATTGGATTAGATTGAACCAAGTCTGTTGGCTTGTTTTGCAATAGGTAAGTTGATTTCCTTCTCCTTTGAATTCCTTCTCTATCTCCATAGAATCTCCATATACATCCTTCTCAAAAGGAACTAAGATTAATGGATCCATGTCACGGCTCCATACCTGCCATGGTTGCAGCCTTATAGCTCCCAAACCCTCTTTGACCTCTTTCCTTCTCCTCCTGGATCTGGAGGAATAGGCCACATTCAAGGCCTGGGCCAGTGTCTTAAAGAAACTTGTAATAAACCTCATAAGTTCTGATCCGGATCCTGTTCTTTTTCTTTGGGTTCTCCAGTGTCACTCTCTGGATGCATCTTCTTCGGCCTTTGACCAAACAGGCATGCTTTGAAACGGAACAATGAAAAGACTGGATTTCAAACTGGGGATTTAGAAAAAAATAGGGATTAAAGGCATAATCTCTTATCCTTTCTTTTATCACAAAACCAAAGTTCCAAATACTATAGACGTATTTGAGAAGTGTGTGCTTTTTTATTCCAAATATTCCCAAATTTGTGAGGAGCCAGACTTTCTCTTCAATAGGGCCTGGAAAAGCTTTAAGTATTAAATGGAAAGGAAGGATTCTGTCAAAGGGGGGGACTCATATTCCATGAACTGAACAAAGACATTGACTTGTCTCCACTTAGAGAGGGATTCTGTAGGTCTAGTTGTTGAGAATCGTTGTGACATAACAAAACAAATTCCATTCTTGACAAGCATAGGAGTAAATGTCCTCATGAAATTCTCTCCATTGTTTGTGTCTGAAGCAAAGAGGCCAATCAGGGCCCATCTGAAATGAAGGAGCAGTTGGACCATTGCTGGGTAGTGGAAGCCCTTTTTGGGTTTCATCTGATGGAAAAAAGGAAATTGACTTTTATCACTCGGAGCCTGCTCATAAATTTTATCACTGATCTGAAAAAGCAATGAAAGAATATTTGGTTATATTTGGATCAGATCAAGTCCAAAATGTTAGCTTTTAATAAATCCAACTATGTTCTAGTGAACATATTACAATAGTTTGTTGATTGGCCGTTCTTTAAAATATTAAGGACAGAATATTAACAAGACTGTTAATATTCTGAAAATGGAATATACCAGATTAGAATAGTTTATTTGAATAGAGCAGAATATTTTATCTGGCCAAGTGCAATTAGAAACACAAGGAATTTATCTCCAGTGCAGAAACTCTCAGTGTACATGTAAAGCAACAGAGTCGTCGTCATCATCATCATCATCATCATCATCATCATCCCAATAAGAAGCAGCAGTAAAGAAAATAATAATACTATCGCTATGCTACATGCATAAATATACAAAGACATTAGACAGTAAAAACTGCAAATCGTATTTCTCTGATTATTAAAATCAGAATAATTTAAAATTAATTTTTATATTTACAAAAATAAAATCATAAAATTTCAAAAAGTGAAAAAAAAATCCAAGATGGGGAATTAACAGTTGTTAATACAAGCAGGTGAAGGCTCTTATGAGCCTGCTAGCCCTGTTGATCAGTGGGCCTTGTGTTTGCCACGCAAAGCCACAGAGCCAAATTTTGAATCCTTTGTGGAAGGCTAAGAAATTGGGGACTTTTCTCACTCTGAGGGCAGGAAGTTCCATAATGCAGGGGCAGCAACAGAGAAGACCCTCATTCTAGCATACCTTCCCCACCTGAAGGATGGGGTGGGCTGCTGGGGATTCGCAGGGGTTCAGGACATCCTCTAGCTAAGATTTTGCACAGTTCAGAGAACCCCCAAATCCCATTCTTGGCTGGCCCCACCACCCCATCTCACCCCTCCCAGGAGTCCCCACACGGCTCATTTTGGATGCAAGTAAGTGGCTGAATCCCACCAGTGGGCAATAGGCTGATTCTGTAAACCACTTAGAGAGAGCTGGAAAGTACTGTGAAGCGGTATATAAGTCTAAGTACTACTAGTGTCCCTAGTATTTCTTTTCCCAGTCTTTGTCCCTAGACTAGACATACCTAGTTCCCTTAACCATTTAGCCTCCAGACCCCTTACCATCGTTGTTGTTCATCTCTGTACTCTCTTCTAAGATCTCAGCATCTTTCTTGTATTGTGGTGACCAGAAGAGAATGCACTACTCTAAGTGTGGTCCTCACCAGTGAAATATAAAGCAGTATTTCTATTTCATGTGATCTAGATGCTATTCCTCTACAATTGCATTGGCTTTTTTAGCATCTGGAGCACACTGCTGGCTGTAAATTACTTAAGTTGTAACTTATAAATTGCAGCGATTGACTTAACAACTGTGGCAAGAAAGGTCATAAAATGAGGCAAAACTCACTGGGAAAAATGTCTCACTTAACAACAGAAAGCTTGGGCTCAATTGTGCTTCATAAGTTGAGGATGACCTGTATTCAGGGGTGGGTTTCTACCAGGATCTGTCCACCTCTGTAGAACCGGTAGCTCTGAAGAGCAGCAGACATAGAACCTGGTCTTTTGCCCACCTGCCCGCCTGGGTTCTTATGTGACCTTTATTTCCTGTTTTTTCAACTTCAGCTGCCGTGCGAGGCACAGCTGCAGTTTAAAAAGCAAGGAAAAAGGAGCTTTTTGAAAGACTGCTTCTCTGCACGCAGCGTGCTGATGATGATTTACAGGCACGGGCATGCAGCGTGCAGAGAAGCACATAATAAATCACTGAACCTCGTAAATCATCGAACCAGTAGTTAACCCTGTCAGGATCCCACCCCTGCCTGTATTGCAGACAAAAACTCTGCCCACAGCCTAGGCTTCGATCCTGAGCAGCTCAAGGTTGACTCTGCTTTCTGTCCTTCCAAAGTCAGTAAAAGGAGGACCCAGTTTGTTGGGGGAAATAGGCTGACTCTATAAAACACTTAGAGATAAAGCTGTGAAGCACTGCGAAGTGGTATATAAGTCTATTGCGATATTGCTTCCTTCTTGCAAAATACAGCAGAAGTACCAGGATCCTAATAATGAGGACAGTTGACCTTCAGCTTGCCTTCAGACATTGTAGGTGCTTCATCACTGGAGGTTTTTGAAGAAGAGTCTGGACAGTCACTTATCTGAAATGATATAGGATCTCCTGCTTGAGCAGAAGGCTGGACTAAAAGACCTCCAAGGTCTCTTCCATCTCTATTCTGATTCTTATTCTGGTGATCCTCTAGGATGCCTGGATCCCCTCAGACTCACTATTGTTGAGCCAGGTGCCACCTATTGTATAGTTTAGTTTAGTTTATTAGACTTTTATACTGCCCCCTCTCCCAAAAAAGGGACTCAGGGTGATGTACAGCCAGATAAAACAGAAACAGAGTATAAAGGTATAAAGTTAAAAACAATTTTAAATGATTAAATTAGTGGCCGAATATAAAATTAACAAGTATAAAAACTGATAAAAATTTAAAAATACCAAATTTAAAACCCCACAAATTATTACTGGGCCAGGCTGGCCTGTTGAAAAAACAGGATCTTTACTGCGTGCCGAAAGGTCTGAATGTCGGTGATTTATTTATTTATTTGAATTTTTATACCGCCCCCTTCCCCAAAAAGGGACTCGGGGCGGTGTACAGCCTACTAAAAAACAAACAATATGTACAATTAAAAACAAATTAAATAGAATTGATCCAGCCGAAATCCCATCAAGTACAAAATATTACCAAAATTTAAAATTCAAGGATTATATTAAAAATTTAAAAATTTAAAACCTAATTAATTTAAAACCCCAAGAACCGTTTACTGGGCCAGGCCAACCTGCTGGAAAAACAGGGTCTTTACTGCGCGCCGGAAGGTCTGGATGTTGGTAATGGCCCGTATCTCCGGGGGCAGATCATTCCACAGGGAGGGGGCCCCCACAGAGAAGGCCCGCACCCTTGGGGTCGCCAACCGGCAACGATCAGGCGGCGGAACCCCGAGGAGGCCGAACCTGTGGGAGCGCACTGGGTGGCGGGAGGCTGTTGGTGGCAGCAGGCGGTCCCGTAAGTACCCAGGTCCCGAGCCATGGAGCGCTTTAAAGATGATCACTACCACCTTGAATCTGATCCGGAAGGCCACAGGAAGCCAATGCAGCACACGCAGAAGTGGTGTAACCCGCACGGCTGCATTCTGGACCAACTGCAGCCTCCGGATACTCTTCAAGGGGAGCCCCATGTAGAGAGCATTGCAGTAGTCCAAGCGGGAGATGACGAGGGCGGAAGTGACCGTGCATTTCATTTTTATTGCCTATTACCTTACATTTCTCACCACTAAATTGCATTTTTTGAGATAGAGTCCAGTGCTCAAGTCAATCAAGATTCTTCCATTGTCCAGAGTATTAGCAATTTTCCCCAACTTGGTGTCATCTGCAAATTCAATCAGTTCCTCTTTTCCTCTCATCTAGAGGATTTATAAAGATTTATAAAAGACCACTGGAGCTTTGGCAGAACCTTGAGATACCCCCACTGTGCACTTCCCTCCATGTAGATGGAGTCCCAATGACGACTACATGTTGAATGTGTTTGTTCCTCAGCAAGACATTCTTTGTACATCTACCCACTCTCAACTTTATACAAGAGGACTTTAGCATTTATTTTAGTCACAATATCTATAATCAATAATTCATAGGGTACTTTGTATTCCCTTTTTATATATAAACGTTCTATTGCTCTTTTCCATCCAATGGTATATAGTAGGTATATGCAACCTGCCAACAGAAGGCTCCATCAATGGGGATATTCTGATTGCAAAATGTCCTCCCCAGGGTCTCTATTGCTCTTCAAGTCTTTTAGGATAAATTTGATTGATAATTGGGATGAAAAATAGTTGACATGTGGCCTAATATGGCTGTAATTTTTTAAATCCTTTATTACTGCTAATAGTCACTAGGATTCTATAAGACATATATATTTAATTAACAGTAGATAAGATAATCCACTGGGACTCTTCATGAATCTAAGCCATAGCATCTTCTTTGCCTAAAAAGTTTTAAGAGTTGTTAACCTTATTTTGTGAAGCTTCTTCTCCAGCAACATTGAATTGCTAACTAGGGCATACAAAACCTTTGCCAGACCAATTCTTGAATACAGCTCATCTGCCTGGAGCCCACACTGTATATCAGACATTAACATGATCGAGCGGGTTCAGAGGTATTTCTCAAGAAAAGTTCTCCACTCCTCCACTCACCATAGAATTCCCTATGCCTCCAGTCTCAAAATTCTGGGCCTGGACAATCTGGAACTGCACCACCTGCAGGTCTGTTCTAAGCATAGTTCACAAAATTGTCTGCTATAACATCTTGCCTGTCAATGACTTCTTCAGCCTCAATCACAATACATGGGCAAACAATTGATATAAACTCAAGATAAACCGCTCTAAACTCGATTGCAGAAAATACGACTGTTACAGCCTCAAACCTTCACAGCTTCAACCTCAAACTGTCTACCATGGACCACACCCCATATCTAAGAGGTCCTTAAAGGGGGCTTGCATAAGCGCACCAGCGTACCTACCATCCCTGTCTTACTGTCCCCATTTATCTATATTTACTTCCTTTGTTCTTGTTTATGTTCATACTTATACTTGTTATTTTGTACATGTTTGACAAACAAATAAAAGAAAAAAAAGAACATCTTATACAAAATGTTAGCTTTCTGCTATAGTTGAGCCTTCCTATTTTACAGAAGACCCTTTGATTGAACACAGAGCTTCTTCTCATGTTCATAAGTAGGTAGCCCCCAAAACAGTGAGGATGGTGTCATGAGAGAATGTCTGTTTTGATCCTTGCTCCCTATCCACTATGTATCTCAGTCCTCAGCCATGACTCCTACGTGGCCATAGTGAAAAGCAGCTCTGGAATTCCATAGAGAAGATAGTATTAGATCTACTGTTCACCTGTTACCACTCTTCTCCCTTTACAAGATAGAGAAACACACACACAAACCTGTGGGACTCTGTAGGTGCCTACTAATCTTGGCATCTGGATAGAAATACCCCTGTCAGCTGCATCAAGAAAAGTCAAAATGTTGTCCTTTTTTCCACAACTGTAGTTGGGAAGATTCACTTCTCCAGTGGAGAGAATATCCAGCAAGGCATCTGAAGTGCCAAGTTCACTCAAATAGTCGTCACGGATGTTGTAGCCAAGTGTGAGATTGTGCATGAGCTGGTGATTCTTGTTGGCTGCTTCAAAGGATAAAATAAAGTGTAGTATTCCTGACTTATCAAAAGGTAAACTAGTTTTAAAAAATGTTCATGTTACTATGACCATCATCAACATCAATAATAAAATATTTATTGTATACTTAATCCCTTTTTTTCTCCATGAGCCTACTGAGTCTTGAACCTCTATTGATCCAAAACCACTGTGAAATGGTATATAAGTCTAGGTGCTATTACTTAAAAAAAGTGATAATCATCAATCACCATTTAATATTTGTGAGTATTGAGAAGTTGGTATGGAGGTAGTCTTCCACTAGGATTAAGAATCACGAATGCACCACTATTTGTGCAGCACTATTTTTCATCTGTCAACAAATTAGGTTGCAAAATAGTTCAATCCTTAAAGTAGAATTGTCATGAAGAAGATGTTTCATAAATGATCTGGAAAAGCCATTCTGTAAACATGTCTATCGCTAATCCTATAAGAATAGAACACAGAACATAGAGTAATAGAGTTGGAAGGGACTAATCCAACTCTATACCATTTCAGACAAATTGTTGTTCAGGCTCTTTTTAAAAACCAGAAATTGTGGAGCACCCACAACTTCTGAAAGCAAGTCATTCCATTGGTTAATTGCTCTCATCATCAGGAAATATTTTCCTTAGTTCTAGGTTACTCTTCTCCTTGGTTAGTTTCCAACCATTGTTTCTTGTCTTGCCTTTTATTGCTTCAAAAAGATAGTTTGACCCCCTCATCTTTGTAGGAGCCCCTCAAATATGGAACAGTGCTATCATGTCCCTCATAGCCCTTCTTTTCATAAACTAGACTAGACATACCCAATTCATCAATGAATGTATCAGCTGTTATAAAAATATGGAAATAAGCTGGACAGGGAAAGTTACAACCATTTCTTTACTATTTCACTACTTACTTTACTATTTACTATTTACTTTACTATTTCACCATTTCACTACTTTAAACAAAAGTCAACTATTCAAGTCATGAATTTGGGATTAGATGAGGAGAGGAAAATAATGTGGTTTTCTTTCAGGGTTTTTTTTTCTGCCCTATCTTTAGATTTGAATAACTTTCACAAAATAAGTCAAAAGACAATGGAAATTAATATATTTAAATAACTTAGTCAGGTCCTGCAATATAGGAGTGAGTAGAATAAGAAGAAGAGAATAAGAGTGTTATGGAGAGAATGCAATTCCATCACACTGAAAGACTTACATGCGAGACTGACTAGAAGGAGTCATGTTGAAACTCAGTATTTTACGTGACATTGTTGATATCCTGGTGACTATACTGATGAGATGATCTCCTGGCCCGTAATAACTCCATGGGTTTTTTTCATCCTGGTGCTCACAACTCACTGGGCACTTTATTTGAAGCTTTGCAAAGACTGGCTGGGACATCATCAGCAAAAGCAGAAGCAGCTGATTCATAATTCATGGGGATGAATCAATCCCTTCCCTGTTTTCAAAGCAGAATTGGAAGAATTCAAAGCACACTCACAAGATGCAAATGTCAGTCACGATCCTAATTCAGACAAAGACAAAGCGAGCTTCGTCCTGGAAAAGAGAGTAAGTATACTCACAATACACAAAGGGATGTATGAGTGTGGAATATTTCTGTCTCTTTGGAATTGAGTTCTTGTTCACAGGCTCACTTCCAGCTCTGCAAAGAAGCTGTGGTAGATGCATCAATTCTCCCTTATAATTATGGAATTGCTGGGGATTTCTTCCTCTCTCTCTTCCTCTCTAGGGAACAATCCAACCATCACATTGGAAATCAGTCTTGTGAATAGGAAATGCAATGCAATGTTAACCTGCTGTCTTCAATGTAAATAATAACTGGGTTGGCCCAAAATGTAGATTGTCCTCCCCATTTTTCCTGGCTATGGGGGAGAGAATGTCCTTCCCAACTTAGTCTTACTGGAAACAAGATCTTGTAGTTCCAATTTGATGCTCTCTTTGTACAAACTTAACATTATGGAGAGGCCAAGAGGCCAAAAATGATCTCTTTTCTTTATAGATAATGCAGAAATATGTAATAAAAGAACAGTTAAAGATTTGGATATAGTTAAAATCTTGCTGACTATTTTATGAAATATGAATAGGGACCAAACCCAATATCTGAAGTTGTTTAATTGCCTTGGAGTGTCTATGAAATACTTTGAATCATGGATAGAACAGGAAAAACAATCTTGACTTTATCCATATTTGCTTTTCCACCTATAAATTATGCCTCAGTTGAGTTTCACATTGTGTATACATTTTATTCTAAGGTCAAGGAGCAGAGATTTTAAAAATGCAGATTTTAGGGAACAGATCCTTTTTCAATTGAATCCATGGATTTGGGAATTAGTGAAGACTTGTCAGGCCTACATGGGGTTTGAAAAAAGCAAAAGCTATCAGTTGCCTCTTCTATGACCATCCATGTTCTGGAGTTCTAGGGGCAAGAAAGGACAAATATGATAGATGAAGTATCCAAGGATGACTTTTCAGTTGGTCTCTGGGTGATGGGAATTTGTAGGAGTGGGAATCCAGCCTTCAACAATAAATTTGTTCTGATTTTATAAATGTAACAGCAAATCAGGTTATGTGTGAGAGCAATAGGCCTAATTATAGGCCTGGGTGTTTCATAAATCAGATGCTCCAATGAAGCATGTTCACGGGCTGGGTGTCATCAATCATGTTCTCCAATGAAGGATTTTCACGGGCAGAAGATCCGATAGCCTAGCTACAATCTTTGTAAGATAAGCGTGGAATGTACTTCTGGTTTTCAACTGCCCTACTGCTCCTTCAGATATTTCCTCCCCCACTATTTATGGCAACTCAAAAATAGGCATAGGAATGTTTTACAAATTGAGAGAGAGCTTCCAATTTGGGGAACAGAGAATCTTGTGGAATTTTCTGCGGGGGGGCGGGGGCGGGGGATAAGATACCAATCTGGTTTCAGGCTCTTTTCTTCTTTGTTTCTGGAATCAGCTCTTTGCAGAGAGTGTTGAGCCTCCTAGATACTGTTTGGCAGTGTGTGTCAGGTCTGACATCTTCAGCTAGGAGGATGGGAACATGTGGGGAATAAACGGGCAATAAACCTGTGTGGGTATGTGATGGGAAATGGGGAGGGGGAAATGACAGATTGACAAAGAACACAGAAGCTCAGAAGCAGTTTGTGCCAGCACTCAAGGCCGTGTACCCTGAGAAAGAATGTGGATTACCCCAAACATCTCAGTATTCTCAAAACACCTACGTGAATCTTCATTGGATGAAGATGGACTGGTCATGAGGAGAAACATTTTCTATCTTTTTCACATGGGAAACTTAGTTCTAGCCTGATTTTTTGCAATTAGTATCCATTAGTAAAATAACCTATCATTTCAACCAAATCGAATTGAGGGTCTTTCTTTCCTAAGGGACCTACCTGGGGGCAAATCTGACAATGAGTTATTTTGTTGGGACATGCCCAGATATAGTTTTGGGAGAGTGATGACTCAACAACACAGTCATAGAACTCTAAATTTCATTATTCTTATATCAACCATTTTAATTCCTTCAGTTTAAAATGATCTTGTCAGAATAAAAAGAAACATACAAATTTACTAATAATTATTGCAATAAAGCATTAAATATTATGAGCCTAAGAAACAATTTCACTATCAGTTCCCTACTTTTATCATTAGATGTTCTTTAGTGTTTAGATCTGGTCTTAGGATGATAATATAGCACTTGGGGAAGAAGATGCAGCCCAGCAACCCAGCACTGGAGGCCAAGATGGAGAAGATCTGCACAGCTACCATGTATTTCCCTTTGGTGCTCAAGTAGGTGGGCAGGAAGGAGACCCAAACACTGCAGAAGACCAGCATGCTGAAGGTGATCAGCTTGGCTTCATTGAAGGCCCCTGGCAGGTTTCTGGCTAAGAAAGCCACCAAGAAGCAGATGGCAGCTAGGAAACCCATGTAGCTGAGGACAACATAAAACATAATAACAGATCCTTCATTGCACTGAAGAACAATCTCTCGAGGCTGGGAGTGCAGGTCAGAGTCAGGGAATGGGGGAGAAACTCCCAACCAGATGGAGCAGATGGTAATTTGGACAATAGAACAAGAAATGGTTATGGAGTTGGCCAAGCTCTTCCCCAACCATCTTTTCACTTGGTTTCCTGGTTTTGTGGCCAGGAAAGCCAGAACCACTGTGATGGTTTTGGCCAAGAGAGAAGAAACGGCAACTGAGAAGACAATGCTGAAAACTGTTTGTCGGAGAAGGCAAGTGGCTTTCCTTGGTTGACCAATGAAGAGAAAAGGAGACAGGAAGCAAAACAAGAGGGAGATCAAGAGGACATAGGAGAGGTCTCGGTTGTTGGCTTTGACAATGGGAGTTTCTAAGTATTTAATAAATATGATAAAAATGAAGCCTGTGGTTAGGAACAAGAATAGGGCAAAGGAGATGAGGATAATACTCAGATGTTCTTCATAGGACAGGAAGGATATTCTTTTGGGGATACATTGGATTCGGTTCTCAGTTGGATATTGATCATCTGAGCATCTAATGCATTTTTCAGCATCTGAAAAATTACAAAGTAATATTTCTTATGTAGACTCTTCTTTCATATTTGAAGATAGACTTTCTTTTATGATAGGTAGTAATGAGAGACCAGAAAGCCATTGCAAATGTTAAATAGGAACCCATACATACACATATACATACACAGTCAGTTATATATACAATTATATAAAGAATAAGAAAAATGAAATCCACCCCCCAAAATACATGTCACTACAGCTACCCTTCACCAACACCACTACATCTTTGACCTCACCCTATCTCAACACCTGGGAAATTAGCCATTTCTCTGGAAAGTAGAAAAGTAGGGCTCTGTCTTATCTCCACAGGTGGGGTTTCTATAGGACAGATGCTTCAACAGAAAAGTCAGACTTCCAAACACCCACAAAGTGGCAAAGTTTTAAGGAATGGACCTGGAGCATGCCTATCATAGTCACTCTAATGGGATGAACAACAGATAACTTCAAGAAGAGGAGGTCCCATGGAAACCCTGGTCCTAAGCCATGTAGGGCTTTAAAAGTAAATTTAATTGCACTTGGGAAGAAACTAGAAAGCTTTGCAACTTGCACATAACGGGCATAAAGTGGCAGAATGTAGGGGAACTCTACCCAGTGTATGATATTGCATTCAGAAGCATTTGTAAATTCCAGGCAGTCTTCACTATCAACCCCATGTAAAGAACATTTCAGTAATTCAAACAGGAAGTGATCAAGGCATGAGCAAGATCTTCAATCCAGAAAAGGGCACAATTGGTAGCCGTGAGTCAGGAGACCCCCCCAACATTATGCACCACCTCCATCCAAGGAAGTGCCACTTATCAGAGTGACATATGGATTTGATTTATATGTTAATATCTAAGGTATTATCTAAGGCAGTGGTGTCAAATTCAAGGTCCGTGGGCCGGATCCACGCGTGGCCCTCCAGGGCTCTGTTATTGCTAGCAGAGGGCTATCAAAACAAACTTAAAGCAAAACAAAACAAAAGGAGACATTTGAGCATGCAAGAAGGGACAGGAAAGGAGAAAGGGAAAGAGGAAAGACAAAGAACAAAGCAGAGAAGATGAGAAGAGAGCAAGGAAGAAAACAGAAGGAAAAAGGAGAAGGAAGAAGAAAGAATGAAAAGGAAAGAAAAAAGAGAAGGAAGGAAGGAAGGAAGGAAGGAAGGAAGGAAGGAAGGAAGGAAGGAAGGAAGGAAGGAAGGAAGGAAGGAAGGAAGGAGATTTTAATGAGGGGAGGGGAGGTTTTGAGGGAAGTCCTGCCTTAGAATTTGGCCACCACAGGTGCACAAAAACACAAGTGATGTTGAGCTGGCCACACCCACTCTGGTCAAACACAAACCTGATGCAGCCCTCAATGAAATCGAGTTTGACACCCTTGATCTAAGGCAGGGGTAGGGAACCTTGGCTCTTTTATCACTTATGGACTTCAACTCCCAGAATTCCTGAGTGAGCCATAAAAGGTTCCCCATCCCTGGCCTACTGGTTTTTCAGTTGTGGGGGAAATCAATTTTTGACTGGAATGGGATTGTTTGATATACAAATGTAGGACATATAAAGAATATATAAAGAATATGTCCTACATTTGTATATTAAACAGTCCCATTCCAGTCAAAAATTGATTTCCCCCACAACTGAAAAACCAATAGGCCAGGGATGGGGAATCTTTTATGGCTCACTCAGGGATTCTGGGAGTTGAAGTCCATAAGTGATAAAAGAGCCAAGGTTCCCTACCCCTGGTCTAAGGCATCTCAGGTAGTAGAATATCTAAGGTAGTAGAAATATGATAAAAGAATATCCCAGACAGGTTTCCAGGTTACACTCAGAACTGTTGTGCTTAATTCAGAATTAATTAATACAGAAATTGTATTCTGGAGTGGGTCTCCTTATTTTTAATTTTGAGAAAATGTTTTGCTTGAATTACAGCAAAGGAACCTAAGAAACACAATTTTTGTTTGTTTTATCCATCTGGAACCTCTCTATCATGTTGCAAAATTAAAAGAAAAAGGGAAACATATGAGGGAATGTGTATACTTGTAAGTAAACATGTCACTTGCATTCACTGCCTCCAGAGGTGGCATTCAGCAGGTTCTGACCAGTTCTGGAGAACCGGTAGTGGAAAATTTGAGTAGTTCGGAGAACCAGCAAATACCACCTCTGATTGGCCAGCCCCATCTATTCTCTGCCTCCAGGGTCCCAACTGATCGGCAGGGTCTTCTTTTGTTGCCCTGCATAGGAGAATGGAGCTGGAAAGCAGGTTAGTGGGGTGGGAATGGGGAATTTGCAGTACCCTTCCCCTGCCACCCCCTAAGCCATGCCCACAGAACCGGTAATAAAAAAAATTGAAACACACCACTGACTGCCTCCCTCAACACATGGACTGTTCAAAACATCCTTGTAAGTAAACATTCACAGCATATGCAATCAGCAAACTATAAGCTGATGTTCCTTCAATTTTTCAAGAGGTCATCTAAAATCACAGGGCCTTCATACTTTAGCTAAGTCAAGGAAGTAAAGTCCAGTTGTGAATTAGCGAAGTCGAGTTTCTGTACACATGCTGACTAGCAGAGTAAGATTCCCACAGGTATTCAAATTAATTCTGGAACTCTCTCACTTTTGGGCTAACAAATTGGCTAAATTTATTATTTGTTGGGCTTTTGACTTTCAGTGTAATTTGAGCTTTTGACCTGTCACTGCATTCAGTTCTTCCTGACACTGATACCCTGTTGCAAAAAAAATATTTTAGGTCATAAGGCTATAACAGCCACCAGTCTCTCCCCAGTGGAAGAACATTTATTTTTCTTTTTGTAACCAGGGTGTAGAAATCTTCCTGCCTGTATAGTGCACAAGTCAAAAAGAGTGCTGTGAAAATATTTACAGACCCCTCATAGCCCAGACATAAACTGTTTCAACTCCTTCCCTCAAAATGACACTATAGAGCACTGCACACCAGAACAACTAGACACAAGGACAGTTTTTTCCCGAAAGCCATCACTCTGCTAAACAAACAATTCCCTCAACACTGTCCAACTATTACAAAATCTACACTACTATTAGTGTTAATCTTCTCATCACTCCTTATCACCTATCCCCTCCCACTTATGACTGTATGACTGTAACTTTGTCGCTTGTATCCTTACGATTTATATTGACTGTTTCCTAGTATGATTGATTGCTTATAGTACCCTATGACTATCATAGATTTAGAGAAAAGTATTTTTACTAGGTAGAAGCTGAAAGAAGACAGTTTCAAGCAAGTTATGAGGGAAAACCTATGAGCACAGCAACTTCAAACACAGTATACAGCCCAACCCAAGGGTGGGATTCTACCAGTTCGCACCTATTTGCTAGAACTTGTTGTTAACATTCTAAGCAGTTTGGAGAATTGGTTGTTAGAAGAAATTACTGGCCTAATCCTGTAAGGAAGGCAGGAAGGAAATAATCTGGTGTTGCTTACAGAAACTGCCTCCCCATTAACCCTTATTACATTCTTGGCAGGACTAGACTTCCTGTCTCAGGAACATCTCTGGAGTTTTTTTCCCTTCCTTTGCTAGCTACTTTGCTTGTGTGGAGTGACCATTCAAAGTTACAATGGCACTGAAAAAAGTGACATGACCATTTTTCACATTTACAACTGTTGCAGCATCCCCAGTCACAAGAGGCCAGGTGAGGAGATGCGTGCCTCAATGTGAGTGATGTTGAGTTGGCCATGCCCAGCCAGTCACATGACCACCAAGCCACACCCACAACTAAGCCATGCCAACAGAACCGGTTGTTAAAAAAATTGAATCCTACCCCTGACTGTTTCCTAATATGATTTGATTGCTTATTATTGTATCCTATGATTATTATTAAGTGTTGTACCTTATGATTCTTGACGAATGTATCTTTTCTTTTATGTACACTGAGAGTATATGCACCAAGACAAATTCTTTGTGTGTCCAATCACCCTTGGCCAATAAAGAATTCTAGTTTCTAGATTCTAGATTCTACCTCTCCACAATGGGCTTCCACTCATTGTTCTTTGTCCTGCCCTCAAGTGCTTTGGAAAATAAGTTGACTCCCTCTTTTTGGAGACACCACTCATGGACTGTAAGACAACTATCATGTCACCCTTAATCCTTCTCTGTTAAGTTAGACATAACTAGTTCCCTTAACTGTTCATCACATGGTTAGATCTCATATCATTTTTGCTGCTCTTCTCTGCACTCTTTCTAGGATCTCTTCATCTTTTTTGTACTGTGAGAACAGAACTGGATGCAATATTCCAAGTAGGGCTTCACTAGTATAATGTAGAGTAGCACTATCACTTGTCATGATCTTGACACAATCCTTCTGTTGATGAACCTAGGACTGCATTGGCCTTTTTTGCCGCTGAAGCACATTGCTGGCTCATACTTTTTAACAGATTAATGGAGTTGGACCTTGTACTGTAGGTCATCTAGTCCATCCCCCCCACCCAAGCAGGAAACCCTACAACATTTCTGACAGATGGCAGTCCAGTCTCTTCTTGAAAGCTTCCAGTGATGAAGCTCCCATAACTTCTGAAGGCAACTTCTGTTCCATTGGTTGATTGTTCTCACTCTCAGAAAATTTCTCCTTGTTTCTAGGTTGAATCTCTCCTTGTTCAGTTTCCATCCATTATTCCTTGTCTGGCACTTCAGGTGCTTTGGGAAATAGCTTGACCCCCTCCTCCTCTCTGTGGCAGCCCCTCAAATATTGGAAGACTGCTATCAAGTCTCCCCTGGTCCTTCTCTTCACTAGACTAGCCATGCCCAGTTCCTGTAACCGTTCTTCATATGTTTTAGTCTCCAGTCCCCTAATCATCCTGGTTGCTCTTCTGGTCTACTTAAATGGTGGTCCAGTAGATTATTGAGATCCCTCTCACTGTTTCTAGTGGTGAACCAGGTATCACTGATCCTATATCTCTTCATTTGGTTTTTCTTGCCTAAGTGTAGAACCTCAATTTTTATTCACCACTGGACTATACCTTGTTAGATTTGGCCCAGTGCTCAAGTCTATCAAGATCCTTCTAAATCTTGAGTCTATCTTCCCAAATAGCAATAGCACTTAGACTTATATACCATCCATAGTGCTTTTCAGCGCTCTCTGGGCACTTTACAGTGTCAGGATATTGCCCCAAACAATCTAGATCCTCATTTCACTGACCTCAAAAGGATGGAAGGCTGAGTCAATCTTGGGCCCATCAGGATTGAACTCCAGGCTGGGGCAGAGTTAGCCTGCAATACTGCATTCTAACCATTGTGTCACCAAGGCTTCTTGCCATCAATTCTCCTCAACTTGGTATCATCTACAAATTTAATGAGTTTACCTTTTATTCCCTTACGTAGATCATTTATGAAGATGTTGAAGTTTGAGGATTCCCTGGTAATAGGGATCCTGTGTGCTGATCACATGTGTAATATTTTCACATATTCCCATCTTGCAATTTTGTTTTGTTTTTAAATGTTTCATTGTTTTAACCTGGCTTTGTAAAATGTTTTATTGTTGGTTTTATTGTATGCCACCCAGAGGCACTTTGTATGGGATGGATGGCCATGTAAAATTGAATTTTATTTAAACAAAAAGGAAGATTAATTCCTGAAGTAGTTCCAGAAGATAAAATGAATTCATTATCTGTCTTTGCAAAATCTTTAGTTTCTGAAAATGAGAAGATGGAGCAATGTATTTTCATTCACAAATGAGCCTCTGTGGCGCAGTGGTTAGAGTGCAGTACTGCAAGCTACTTCTACTGCAGCCAGCTGCCTACAATTTGGCAGTTCAAATCCCATCAGGCTCAAGATTGATTCAGCCTTCCATCCTTCCAAGGTCTGTAAAATGAGGACCTAAATTGTTGGGGGCAATAAGGTTGACTCTGTAAACAGCTTAGAGAGGGCTGTAAAGCCCTGTAAAGCAGTATAAAAATCTAAGTGCTATTGCTATTCTGCATGTGATAACAATTATAAGGACTAAATGAGCTCCATATTAGTATAAATGAATATTATGTAGATTTTTTTTATTAATTCTTCCTCTCTCCTTTATATTAGTTTCTTTTAAACCCAATAGTATAGGTGTTACTTTTTTTCTTTCACAACTATATTCTATTTTATGTTGTTATTGCAATTGTTTTTATTTCATTATTTAATAACCAAGAATTTTGAAAAATAAGAAGGGAGAGGAACCATTAGCAATCCTACCAAGGAATCCATAGTGCTGGTTTATGCTGAATCTGTGATTGTTCTACTGGGCTACAGACAACATTTGTGTTCATCTTTTAATCCATAGCATGGACCATTAGAACATTAAAGAAGAAAGAGACAGATTTTGCCCCTAATAATGGAGAATTTGGTTTATATCCCTTCTCACACACTGATATTCTATTGATAGATTTTATGGTGAGTCCTCTATTTGGTTTCTCTTGTCCCTTGAATCCAACTTCCCTCCTTCCATAGTTCTCCTAATTAGATCTTTCTGCTTATGTAACTAAAAATCTAAAAACAGATTGATTGATTGATTGATGGATGGATTGATGGATTGGAAGATTCTGGAAAAGATAATTAAGTAATGAATCAGCGAACACCTAGAGTCAAACAAAGTCATAAATAGATCATGTCAGACAAATCTTTTTACATTTTTGTACAATGTGACAAAATTAGTGAACAAGAGAAATGCTATCGGTATGATTTCCTTGGACTTCAATATGGCATTTGATAAGTTGATTGAATCACAACCTACTACTCAATAAGCTAGAAAAATGTAGGTTAGACAGTATCACCACCAGATGGATTTGTAACTGGCTGAACAAGCATACTCAGTGAAACTGCATGTACATAGAGGGACGTGAGCATTGAGGAAACCACAAATTTCTATCTTAAGTTCGTATTCTTCAATATCTTCATCAATGACTTAGATGAGGGATTAGAAAGGAAACTCATCAAATTTGCAGATGATACCAAGCCAATACTCCAGAAGATAGACTTAAAATACAAAACAATCTTGACACTCTTAAATATTGGGCCCTATCTAACAAAATGAAATTCAATAACGAGAAAAGAAAGGTTCTATATTTAGGCAAGAAAAACCAAATGCACAGGTATAGGATAGGTAGTACTTGGTTCAATAGTAGTAATTGTGAAAGGGATCCTGGAGTCCCAGTGAACAATCATTTAAATATGAGCCTGAAGCTGCCACAAAAATCAATACAATCCTAGGCTGCATTAACAGAGGGATAAAATCAAGATCACATGAAGTATTAGTACCACTTTATAATGCCTTGGTAAGATCACATGTGGAATACTGCATTTAGCTTTGGTTGCCACAATATAAAAAAGAAGTTGAGACTCTAGAAAGAGTGCACAGAAGAGCAACAAAGATGATTAGGTGACTGGAAACTAAAAGATACAAAGAATGATTACATGAATTGGGCATGTCTAGTTTAATGAAAAGAAGGACTGGGGGGTGACATGATATGTTCCAATATCTCAGGGACTGCCACAAAGAAGAGGGAGTCAAGCTATTATCCAAAGCATCTGAGGGCAGAACAAGAAGCAATGGATGGAAACTGGCACAAAAGCAACAAAGTCACAAAAGTAGGTAAAGTCCCTTTAATACCTCCAGCTTGGCCCCCAATGTCCAGTTATCATTGGCTGGAGAAAAAACTCTCCCAAGAACAGTTTTTAAATGGAAGAAATTCAGTCCAAACCCAAAGTACATATAAATTATAAATAAAAACCAACACAAAGCACGTTGCAGCAATTAACGAGACAGGGCAGGATAAGGATAAGACTTCAAAAGACAATGAAACACACACATTTGGGAGGACGCCAGAACTCAGATAAGACTTGACAAACAAAGATAATTAACAGTTTGCTTCCAGCAAGGTGCTGTGCACAAACGCCCTTTTAAAATCCTATTTTCCCAGCTGCAGCTAATGAAGGGAATCAGGGCCCTTTTCTCCCCCGTAACCCATGTAACTCATGTTGCTCCCTTCTCCATTCCTCCCTGCATGCCCTAGGATGAAGAGGGGGTGGCCCTAGGTCTTCCTTTGAATGCCCAGCCAGTCTGTGCCCTTCCCCAGTTTCTTCCACAGCCACCAGAGCCACACTCCCACTCCCTGTCAGCTGCACGACCTCCCCCTCGGAATCAGATTCCAACAGGGGCGTGACAGAAACTAATCAAGGAGAGAAGCAACTTAGAACTAAGGAGAAATTTACTGAATGTTAGATTAATTAATCAGTGGAACAACTTGCCTTCAGAAGTTGTGGATGCTCCAAGACTGGAGGATTTTAGGAAGATTGGACAATCACCTGTCTGAAATTGTATAGGGTTTCCTGCCTGAACATGAGGTTGGATTAGAAGACCTCTGCTATTCTGTTACGCGCTTTTGTCCTATAAAGATTAATTGGGTACAAATAAGCAAGAGTCATTGACCTGAAACCATTCCTCAAGTTTCAAACAATTCAAATGCTCCTAAGAAAGATTAACATGGAAAGACACTTTCAAACTGATAAATAGAAGAGAGATTTCCTTTAACACAAGTAATCTTATCCAATCCCTCATGACCCAGTGGTGGGATTAAAAAAAAAATTACCACTGATTCTGTGGGCATGGCTTGGTGGGCACGCTTTGCATGCATGTGTGCACTTGAGGGTTTGCTACTAACCTTCTCCTGCAATCCTGCTGTTTGTCTTCCTGTGTGTTAAACAGCTGACGCATGGCAATCCACTGCACCGTGTGATGCAGCTGAGCTTGAAAACCAGGAAATAAAGGTCAGAATAGAGCCAGGGTGGGCAGGCCCAGCAGCTGATCGTCGGACTGAACTGGTTCGCTCACTAGATGATCCTCAGGCTACCAGTTCGGCCAAACCGGGCTGAACCGGTAGAATACTACCCCTGCTCATAACCTGCTATCTCTTCCTACCTCGACATTCAATATTTTTTTCTACTTCATCCCATTACAATAGAAATTTGGCTTTTTGAAAATAAACAACAAAACTGTCAAGCTTCTCTGTTAATATACACATTGATCAAAATGTTCTGGATGAATGCAGCATCCTTGCCTCTGATGTCACCTACCTTCCTGAGTGGAGATAGTCTTCTCCAAACAAGGAATGCAGTCATAGCAGCAAACTGGCTCTCCTTCCCGAGTCTGTTTGTAAAATCCAGGACGACAATTTTTCACGCATTTGGATTGAGGGAAAGACTAAAAAGAAGAAAAAGGAATTCCAGAGAAAATAGGAGCAACCATTCATGGAAAATGGAGATTGGCATGAACATCAGCCAAGTAGACTCCAGGCTTCACTTAGATATACTCTATATGTAGTATTTTTCTAATTAGTTTCGAATTATTGGAGGAGATACAACTACTGACAGATTCTTCATTTAGTTTCTCTGATTTATTTCTGGCATATCACATTGCAATAAAAGACTTTTCTACTTAATAAAGGCTGGAGAAATAGAATTGAGAAAAAATTTGTACATTAAGTGACAATCAGCTCCTCACAGCCCTATTAACATACATTCCTCCATTCTTCATGTATCCACCATTTTAAAAAATATGACTATATTAATTTTGCAATAAAAATTTACAATAAAATTTGTTCTAAGATATTTATTAAGTTTTTGTTCTATTTGGTTTGTTAAAAGGGAATAAAATTATAATAAAGAAACTTTGGACCAGTAGGATTTGCAAATATTTTTTTAAGAATCCCAAAGGTGCTTTTTCAAGAGGCAACTGGATTTCCTTGTTTTTTTTTCTTTGAAGACATTTCACTTCTATTCCAAGATGCTTCTTCAGCTCCTTAGGGTTATCCTTCCAGTCCCCACCATGCAGCTTCTTGGATGAGAAGTGAAACATCTTCAAAGAAAAAAAAACAAAAAATCCAGTTGCCTCCTGAAAAAGCATCTTTGGGATGCTTTAAAAAAAATTGCAGATCCTACTGGTATTTTCTTCGAAGACATTCTACAGTCAGTTCTATAATTCCCCAACACTTGAGGGTCTCTCTCTCTCTCCCTCCCTCTCCCTCTCCTCTCCCTCTCCCTTTCCCTCTCCTCTCCCTGTCCCTCTCCCTCCCTCTCCTTCTCCCCCCCTCCCTCCCCCCCTCTCAAAACTGGATTGCAGAAGGGACCCAAAAGGGCAGTAAGTCTGAAAAATCATCATCTGACCACCCATTCTGGACATGGCTACATCAGCTTAAAACAGTTCCAGGTTATAGCATCTGAAGGACTTCTCTATGAATAATACTGGACCCTCCCAAGCAGTCTAACAAAATTATAATGGTTATATTCCTACATTCAATTCTCAGTGAAGGTCATCCATCTTGGTGATCATGGTTAACCTACTTGAAAAGCTTTGGAAAGAAGAAGAAAAATGACCAATATTTCCTTCTACCTTGTTGAGAAATTTTAGTTGTGACAGATGATCTTGGTTGAAAATAAGTCTCTGTCTTTCAAAAGTCCCCAATTGCTCCACAGTGATATTCATCTGGGGAAGAACCACACAGTTCATAATGTTTAGATCTGCTGTTACATCTCCATTTTGGTCCAAGTAGAATTTCCGCTGGGAAAGATTGCAAAATTCGTTCTTTTCCAGAAATGGGTGGAACTAGAATAGAAACATCTGAGAATTTTAAAAGCTGAAAACTTGATTTCTCATTCGGTATATGGTCTATTCCCTTCTGAATGTTTCTTCTATAGTTTTCTAACTCACAACTATCTTTAGTTAGAAGTATAAGAAATCTACAAATCTTATAACAATTATAACTGTCTGGCTAACTCTTTTTACAGCATGGAAAGTTGGCAAAGATCCTTTCTGAATTTACTTTTCTACCCATTATGCAAATGCCAAAAGAAAAAGTTCACAAAATTTGTCAATCATATCTTGACAAAAACATATCAATATCATTGATTTTTTTTCCAATTAGAAGGGGCTGCATCAGTAAAATCCAGTAGAACAATATTTGATTTTTAGCAACTAGGAATTGACAAACCATTTTATCTTGTATGAGAACAGATGCTAGCTACAATGTAGGTCTTTCATTAAAATTTCATTTGTATATTTTTCATAAAGTATATACTATCTGCATACTGGTCACTGATTGTTATAAATTAATAGTAGCAATATTTTAATGATTTCATAATAATCATATAATTAATTTGATGATAAAGTCATTAATTATTTGGATGAAAGGGAAACTAATGGCTTTCAAGTAATAGCTGATATCACTGATATTAGATTTGTCAGCTTTGGAAGCCATGTTGAACCCAGATGCTCCCATGCTGCCACAGTTTTGAGCCTGGAAAAGTGGGAGGGTGGAATTTCTTGGAGTGTATATAGTTAGACAAAATAACATTCTTTTTCTAGTTCAAGGTCATGCCATTGTGTGCATAGGTGAGGGGAAGTCTTAAGTTGGGACAGATGGTGATTGGGGCATGTGATGTGATGATGGGTGTAGGGGTGGATTTGTAGTTTTTGATTATTGCAAGGAAACCCGGAATTTTCAGATTTGGTTTTGCCCAGTTGTGCCAGTTACTATCCAAATAAAAAGAACTTTTGAGAAGATGTCTGCCTTGGAGTTATTGGTTGGAGGGGAGGTTTGCTGGAATGCTGACAAGATTGAGTGTCTAAATGAATAACTCTGCAAGAATATAATCCCTCATTTCAACCATGAGCTACAAATATTTTCCATTATTGATACAAAATGTATTTGTCATGGTGCCCACTCCTTGGAATATTATGGTACGCTCAGAGCAATTATAATGACCAAAATTGTTTGCTTTTTGTAACACGAGGAGGTTTAGATGGTTCACTTCTTCTCTTTTGTCTCTTAGTCAAAAGGAACAAAGTTTGACAGAACTCTGTCGCAACCCCATACCTGCCATGGCTGCAACCTTGAAGCCCCCAACCTCTCTTTACTTTCTTTCCTTCCTTTCCTAGATATGGAGGAATATGCAGCCTTCAAGGTGTGGGCCAGAGTATTAATGAAACTGTAAACATGGCGAGTATATCGGAACCAGATCCTGTTCCTTTCCTCTTTGGTCTCCAGAGGTGCTTTCTGCATGCACCTTCTCCGGCCTTTGACAGAGAAGACATGCTTTGAAAAAGAGCAGCGAAAAGACTGATCTCCAAACTGTGGTTCCACCAAAAGATCTGGTTCAAAGGAATCATCACTGGTCTTTTCATTCCACTGAAAAGCATAGGATAAAATACTATGGATGTATTTGAGAAATGTGTGCCTTCTCACTAACAATTCCCCGATAGGTGTGATTATCCAGACTTTCCCTTCAATGGGTTCTGGCAAATCTTGAAGTATTGCATGGAAAGGAAGAAGTCTATCCCAAAGGGAAACATATTCTAAAAAGTGCACAAAGACATTGACTTGTCTCCATTTAGAGATGGCATCCTTGAGGGAGGCTGTAGGGCCAGTCATTGAGATCTTTTGTGATATGACCACGCAAATTCCATTCCTGACAAGTACAGGAGTAAAAGTCCTCATGAAATTCTCTCCATTCTCTGTGTCTGAAGCAAAGAGACCAATCAAGGTCCATCTGAAATAGAGGAGCAGTTGGACAATTGCTGGGAAGAGAATCCCTACTTTTGGGAGCATCCAATAGAAAAAGGGAAATTGACT
Source organism: Bungarus multicinctus (assembly GCA_023653725.1). Lineage (NCBI taxonomy): Eukaryota > Metazoa > Chordata > Lepidosauria > Squamata > Elapidae > Bungarus > Bungarus multicinctus. The sequence continues at coordinate 14,423,607 of CM042834.1, read as the reverse complement.
TTTATCACTTAGAGCCTCTGAAGCAGTTGCATAACTGATCTGAAAAAGCAATGAAGAATTCTGTGTGATATTTCAGGGATACACAAAGAGATGGTGAGTCATGAGAATAGAAGACTTGCTTTGATCCTTGCCTCAACCCCACTTTGGATCCCTATTCCTATCTATGACATCTACAATGACCAAGGTGAAATGCAGCTCTCGAATTCTATAGGGAAGGCTGGTTAGATCCATTGTTCATCCACCACCACTCTACACACTTTATCAGATAATGAAACACACATACGCACAAACCTGTGGAACTTTGTAGGTGCCTGCTAATGTTGATATCTGGATGGAGATGTCCCTGTCAGCTCCATCAAGAAGAGCCAAAAGATGGTCACTCTTCCCACAGGCATAGTTGGGAACATTGGCTTCTCCAGTAGACAGCATGTCCAGCAAGGCATCTGAAGTGCCAAGAGGGTTCAAATAGTTGTCATGGATGTTGTAGCCTAGTGTGAGGTTTGATAGGAGCTGGGCATTCTTGTTGACAAGTTCAATTGTGAAAATAAAGCGTAGAATTCTAGAGTGATCAGAAGACTTACTGTAAAAAAAATTCATTTTGTTATCATCTTCAGCAAAAACAATTCTTATTTATTCATTCCTCTTTGTCTCCACAAGCTTTAAATCAATTCTGATCCAAAACCAGAATTATCTCTTTTTACCATTTAATTTTTATGAGTGTTGAGAAGATGGATTCTTGATAGCAACCACCAGAATTAAAGTTCAAAAGTATGAAGAGTCATTACCTGTAGCAGTCCAATAACCAGCATTTAATATTAGTCAATCATTAAAAGTACAGCCATCATAAAATCAAGAGAATGTTTCATAAGCAATCCAGAAAAGAAACTCTAACATCAAATCAACCTTTATTTCTATAAGGATCAGACATTGAATATCAATGAGCAGTTATAAAAATATGGAAATGACTTAGACAGAGGCAACCAATGTGCCTACCATCCCTGTCCTATTGTTTCTTTTATTTTTCTTATATGTACCCATTTCATGTATTCATAACTATGTATATACTTATACCTATTATCTAGTAAGTGATTGACAAATCAAAATAAATTTTAAAAAAATCCTATAACTACTTTTTAAAAAAAATATATATGCATGTGATGAATGAATGACTGGATGTGGAGAGGAAAATAATTTGGGTATTTTTCTGCCACATCTTTGAGTCTCTTATATAAAATGAAGTCATGGAACTCAAAAACAGTTCAGGAAATTAGAAATGTTTTGCAATTTACGAGTAAGCGAAATATGAAGAAAAGACTGGGGGCGGGAAGAGTGTTAGAACTGCAAATGAAGGGAATTCTCCTGAATGACACTGAGTGACTTACGAATCAAATTGAATATAAGGAACAGTGTTGAAAGGCAACTGTTATACGCAATTCTTTGGTTGCAGTAGTCACCACACCGATAAGATAATCTCCTGGTCTATAACAGCTCCATGGATTTTTTCCATCCTGATGTCCCAAATTCAGTGGGCATTTCATTCTAAGCTTCCCAGAGACCGGCTGGGACATCAACACCATCAGGAACAGAAGCAGGAGTTCCATCATCCATAGGGCTGAATCAATGCCCTTCCCATTTCTAAACAAGAAGAACAAGAAGAGTTAGAATATAAAGCAATCTCACAAGATGGAAATGCCAGTGGCTTTCCTGATTTAGACAGAGATAAAATGAGCTTCACCTGGAAAGGAAAGAACGATGCATTCAGGAGCACAGCCTTTGCCTGTCCCAAAAATTGTGCCACACAAATTGTTACCGGAGGCATATATCCTCTTCTGATGCAAGCTTTCTTTCATGTGGCTTCAGTCTGTTTACATCAAAGATAGTCACTGAAGAAGTAGCAGAAGAGGTCTCAAAGACTAGGATGGTGAAAATTACAGTGAGAAATATCCTCTTCTCTGGGGATTGTGAACTTCTTCAGGGCTCCATGTGCAGAGAGGCATCTGGAGAAAAGCATGTTGGTGAAAAATCACAGATACACCCCTGGGAAACTGTTCTCCAGTGGTTGTGGTCTTTCCAGTCAGGACATATCTAGAAAGTGATGCTGGAAGAACATAGTTCAACACCCAGGAAATTAACTTCTTCTACCTCAAAGGTGCTTTTTCAAAAAACAACTGGATCAGAGGTGGTATTCAGCAGGTTCTGACCAGTTCTGGAGAACCGGTAGCGAAAATTTTGAGTAGCTCAGAGAACCAGCAAATACCACCTCTGACTAGTCCCATCCCTGTCTATTCTCTGCCTCCCAAGTCCCAAGCTAATCGGCTGGGTCTTCTTTTGTTGCCCTGCACAGGAGAAGGGAGTTGGAAAGCAGGTTAGTGTGGTGAGATGGGAATGGAGATTTTGCAGTATCCTTCCCCTGGAGTGGGATGGGAATGGAGATTTTACACTATTCTTCCCCTGCCACACCCACCAAGCCATGGCCACAGAACCGGTAGTAAAAAAAATTTGAATCCCACCACTGAACTGGATTGTTTCTTCCTTGAGGAAGACATTTTGCTTCTCATCCAAGAGGCTTTATCAGTTCTGGCACAATGGTGAGGGTGATAGAATGGATTAGTTCTGACCACGGGTATATGTGTGTAGAAGGATCGTATTTCTTTGCAGTCATCTGGTCATTAGCACTCTCCCTGAGAGCTGATGAGGCTACTTAGGAGCTAAGAACCCCTCAGGCTCATCTGTATCAGAATGCAAATGAGAGTGGACTTCTTGGAACTGCTAAAAGAACTGCATTGTAGGTAGGAAATAGATGATATTGTTGTGGCTTGCTGGCAGCAAGTGCAGATGGCTGAGGTCTCGGAGAGCGAGGACTCAGATAAGGGGCCTCTGTGTGATGCAGGGATGGGCCAGGACCATCAGGGAGTGGAATGCTGCTTTCGAAGATTGTGGAGGCTGGCAGCAGTGATGAATATGTCCCCGAGGAGCCTGTGTCCAGTGCACATGCACACAGGGCTGCTTGAAGGAAAGAGCAGCTGCAGCTACAAGGGATGTCTCGGGAGTAAGGCTGCAAAGTAATGGCCCCTCTCTTAAGAGATAAAAGCCAGCTGAGAAACCAGAGTTCTTTGCAGGAAGCAAAGAAGTTTTTGCACTCAAGCCTTGTGGACATTCAGAATATCTTGGTTGGTGTTTAGAGGCTCTTTGTGTTTGAAATATTTCTTAATAACTTTATCTAGTGTTCTTGGCAGCCTTGCACAACCTTGGCAAGGCTCGTTCTTATCAAAGACAATTAGTTTGAAATAGCCTTTTAACCATGAAGGAATGGAATTCATAAAGAATCATTAAAAAGTTTTGCTGTTACTTCTGTTTCGTGATTGTTTCCTTGGAACAAGATTCAGGTCAGAACACATATCCCTCCCACTCTGTTGAGAGAGGGCTGCTCAATATTAATATTGTTAACAAGCTCAATGTTCCCTCCCCAAAATCCATGAAGAGTGAACTCCAGTCAGACCAATTGTCAGCAGCATCAATTCCATCACCTACAACATCATGAAACATGTAACCACCTTACTACCTCCTCTGGTTGGCAACACCAACCATCACATCAATAATTCACAGGACTTCAGTAGCAAGGTTTGGAAACTAAAAGTGGATCCAGATGAAGCTATGGTTTCTTATGATGTGACTTCACTTTTCATTGCATTCCGACAACTGGAGTTGTCACAATAGTAAAGAAACAACCATTACAAGACAGCACCTTAGGCCACAGAATCAACCTTAGTCCAGACCACATTGGTTCCTTGCTGAACCTCTGCCTGACCACTAACTATTTTAAGTACAATAGCAATAGCACTTAGACTTGTCTACCACTTTATAATGCTTTACAGCCCTTTCTAAGCAGTTTACAGAGTCAGCATATTTTCCCCAACAATTTGAGTCCCCATTTTACCCACCTCAGAAAGATGGAAGGCTGAGTCAACCTTGAGCCTGGCGAGATTCGAACTGCCGAACTGCAGGCAGCTGGCAGGCAGCAGAAGTAGCCTGCAGTACTGCATTCTAACCACTGCACCACCACAGCTCAGTGAAGGTTTCTATAGGCAAAAACACAACAGCACCATGGGTTTGCCTGTGTCCCCCACTGTGGCCAGTTTTTAAATGGAAGAGGTAGAAACCAAAGCCCTAAACCCTTCACAGGAATCCCACCCACTGACTGATGTACGTACGTGGATGATACTTGGGTCAAAATTAAAAGACAGGAATTGGAAGCCTTCACCAAACACATCAACTTAATATGATTAATACTTTAATACAATTGAGCGAGTCCAGAAGTGTTTCACGAGAAGAGTACTACACTCCTCTGCTCGCAACAGAATGCCTTATATCACCAGGCTTGAAATTTTGGACTTGGACAACCTTGAACTACGCGCCTATGGTTGGGCTTAAGCATAGCGCACAAAATTATCTGCTACAATGTCCTACCAGTCAATGACTACTTCAGCTTCAACCACAACAATACAAGAGCACACAACAGATACAAACTCAATATAAAGCGCTCCAAACTTGATTGCAGAAATTTCAACTTCAGCAACAAGGGGTCAATACCTGGAATGCACTACCTGACTCTGTTGTTACATCCTCTAACCCCCACTCCTTTAACCTTAAACTATCCACTATTGACCTCACTCCATTCCTAAGAGGTCTGTAAGGGGCGTGTATAAGTGCACCATCGTGCCTACCGTCCCTGTCCTATTGTCCCCATTTATTCATACCTATTTCCTATATTCTTACTCATGTTTATACTTATATCTATTATCTTGTAAGCGATTGACAAATCAAATCAAATCAAATCAAATAAATAAATAAATAAAAAACTCTTTGGACAGATGCATCATGCTCACATGGGAAAATGTTAAAGAAAATAGTCTGGCCTTCCTGAATTGTACATTAACAGATAACAGATAATCAAAGTTGGAAGGGACCTTCTAGGTCATCTAGTCCAATTCCCTGCCCAAGTAGGAAACTCTACACCATTTCTGACAAACGGCAGTCCAATCTCTTCTTGAAAGTCTCAAGTGATGACGCTCCCACAACTTCCGAGGGCAAGCTGTTCCATTGGTTGATTGTTCTCACTGTCAGAAAGTTTCTCCTTATTTCCAGGTTAAATTCTCCTTGTTCAGTTTCCATCCATTGTTCCTTCTCTGGCCTACAGGTATTGGAAGACTGCTATCATGTCTTCCCTGGTCCTTCTCTTCACTAGACTAGCCAAGCCCAGTTCCTGCAACCCTTCGTTGTATGTTTTAGCCTCCAGTCCCCTAATCATCCTGGTTGCTCTTCTCTGTACTTTTTCTAGAGTCTCAACATCTTTTTTATAATTGGTGACCAAAACTGGATGCAGTACTCTAGGTGTGGTCTTACTAAGGCTTTATAGAGTGGTATTAGTACTTCCCTTGATCTTGATTGTATCTTGACTGTATTATACATTAAGGAAGACAGAACCTTATCAATGAGGTTTACAGAAAACCCACACAAAGAGAGCAGTATTTACAATTTGATTCTCACCACTCACAGGAGCACAAAATGGGAGTCATCATAACCCTACACCAACAGGCTGAAGGCTTGCCTATCAGCAAAGAGGGAAAAGAAAAGGAACTAAAAACACATCAAGGAAACACACAGAAGTTGTGGCTATCCCAACTGGGCCTTCATCAACCCCCCAAAAAGACCCAGAAGAGCTCCTCCATAACAGACAAAGAAGAGAACAATAAATGAAGCAATGTAGTCATTCCATATGTTGCAGGAATATCTGAAAAGTTCAGGAAGATTTTCAAACAACACAACATACGTGCACACTTTAAACCCCAAAATACACTAATGCAGAAACTTGTCCACCCCAAGGAAACAACACCCACACAAACTGAACAATGTGATATACACAGTACAATGCAGTGAGACATGTGCGGAGAAACAAAACAACCCCTTCACAAACACATGGCATAATTTAGGAGAACAAGCCCATCAAGACAAGATTCAGCAGTCCATTTTTATTTGAAAGACAAAGACCACTCTTTTAAAGACAGAAAAATCCAGAGAGGACTGCTAGTTTGACAGAGAGGTCATAGTTGATGGCTAGTTTGACAGAGAGGTCATAGAGGCCATCTATATGCGGCCGCGCGGGTGGTTATGGGGGCGTCACGAAGCTCCCATGTGATGCCTCTCCTGCGCGAGCTGCATTGGTTGCCGGTGGTTTTCCGGGTTCTCTTTAAGGTTCTGGTTCTGACCTTTAAAGCGATCCATGGCATTGGACCAGGTTATCTGCAGAACCACGTTCTGCCGGTAGTCTCCCACCAACCTGTGCGCTCCCACAGGGAGGGCCTTCTTTGGGTGCCGACGGCTTCTATGTGCCGCCTGGCAACTCCTAGAGGTAGGGCCTTCTCTGTGGGGGCCCCCGCCCTCTGGAATGGTCTGCCTCCAGAATTACGCAATAACATGGACCTGAGATCTTTCAGATGTGCATTAAAAACCTGGTTCTTCGAGCAGGCCGGCCTAGGCTGAAATGGGATTTTTAATTTAGTATTTGTATTTTAAATTGGGATTTTAAAATTTGGGTTTTAATAATTTATTGGGGGAGGGTATAATTTTAGACAGCCTAAGATATTTAATTCTTTTTAACTTTTATAATTGTAATAAAGTTTTACGGTTGGCTGTGCACCGCCCTGAGTCCTTTGGGAGAAGGGCGGTATATAAATATGTCAAATAAATAAATAAATAAATAAATAAATAAATAAATAAATAAATAAATAAATAAATAAATAAATAAAAAATAAATTAAGATTGAACAGTCCTCTCTCAATAGAGGGGGAGGGATATGACATCACCTATCTGAGGGCACAGATAAACCTCCAAGTGGCCTCAACGACTCTCAGAAAGAATGCTAATGACCAGATGAGTGCTCTTGGGAGTATAAATCCTTGCATTCCTCACCATTTAGTCAGAACTGAGGAAGCTTCTTGGGTGGGAAGTGAAATGTCTTCAAGGAAAAATAAAGAATGTCCAGTTGCCTCTTGAAAAAGCATCTTTGAATCAAGGAAATGTAAACATGGGGTGGATGGGAACATGGGATAACTTCAGGGATGGGATCCAACCGGTATAACTACCGGTTCTGTCGCTCTGCGTTGCGTGCGCATGCGTGAGTCGCGCGAGTGCAATTTATGACCTGCTGAGCTGCCCGGACAGCTGAGCCGTGCTGCATGCAAGTGCGCAGCAGTTGGAAAAGTCCTTTTTTCCTGCTTTTTCAACTGCAGCTGTGTCGCACAAAGCAGCTGCGGTTGAAAAAGCAGGAAATAAAGGTCAGGTAAGAACCCAGGTAGGCGGGTGGGCCAAAACAGCAGCAGGCATAGAACTGGTTCTATGTATGCTCTCTGTCTGCTGCTCTTCAGAACTACCGGTTCTACAGAGGTGGACAGAACTGGTAGAATCCCACACCTGGACAAATTTCTATATCTGATTTTTACACCTATTGCCTCAAATCTTGTATTCTTCTGATGCTACCATATCAATTTTCAGTAAAAGTTCTTTTCTCTATAACAATGGAGTCTAAGATTGTCTTTCTTGGATTTTGAATGGAGCCTCACCTGACATTTGGTTTCCTAGACCATGGACTGAATTATCTACACAAGCTGCACCTCACAAAAACAGAGAAAAATGTACTTGGAAAAAGACTGGCCCAATTCATCAGAAGGGCTTTAAACTAAAATTGAGGGGGAAGGTGGCCAATCTTTAAAATTTCTAGAACACAAAACCAATCATAAATCCCAAGAAAACAAATCAATCAATGAGGTAGGGAGTGATGAGGGGAAAAAAGAAAAAAAAAACAAGTAGGAGATATAGGAAATATACCCATGGACTAACAAAAATTTTCTTGGATCCTGGTCACACTATTTGTCTTTTTGTGCTGGTTCCCTTCGGCATTAACTTCCAAAAGTTAAATTTTGGTTTTAACTCAGCTTAAAAGCTATTTCAATTCAGTGACATGTTCAGGCATTAAATAGTCTCCAGGGCTTTCTCTTTAGCTGCTATGGCAATAAATATCAGTTTTCTTTTTCTTCAGCCACAGATGCCATGTATTCCCTATGGGCCAATTTCAAGGCTGGAGCTTTTAAACTTCTCAATTCTTGATGACTAATTTAAATTCTCTCTCTACCCTACCATTTTGAGCCATATGGGGATTATATCCCTTCTATTTCTCTCCAGAGAATTCCCTGACAAACACTGAGTCAAAAAACTAGTTGAATTAGTCAGGGATCTCTCCTGAGAAAGAGAATCATCATCAAAAGTTTCAGCTCTGCTCTTTGGCCAAATCCTTCAGGGGAGACTTTGGGCAGAGACAGATGGAGTCAGCTGCAGTTCACTTCTCACACTGTTCTGAAAGACTCTAAGTGGAACTCTTTCCTGGTGGAGAACTTGGCTTTAGGCAAAAAGTATCACTGGATGATTTTAGACTTTGAACTTCCTTCCCAATAAAGATCAGGACTGACTGTCTTCCTCCACATCATAGTTACCCTGGAGAAAATAAGAGCCAAATGCCAATGCAGCCATGTTATTCTGTCCACTGTGGTCACCTCACCCCACTACCACCAAAAGAGCTGCCTTTGCCATCTCCTTCCTCAAATGTGAGCTCTTCCTTCAGGGGGTACAAGCCTCTCCTTGACTCCCTTATGCCGCCACCAACCCTTTTTACCAACTAGAAATGTTGGAGGTCCTGCTGCCTTCCAGATGTGCTTTGGTAACATATTCCCCTCTGGCTGAAAGCCTCTCCTCCTTCCATAATAGCCCAAATGGACACTGCAGTGTTTGGCCATTGCCTCCTTGAAGCAGCCACCATTTTTAACACTCTGACAAGTCCTTGTAGAAATGGCAGCCACTTTTGAAGCTTTCCACCCTGATCATCAGGCTGTTGGGAGACTGCAAACCTCTCTTGGCTTTTGCTAGGCTTGGGGAACCAGACATTGCATGCCAAGGTGGCAGTTCAGGATGAGCTTCCTAAAACGTTTCCTGGCTTTGACCCACTTCCTCCCCACAAAGCCCACATTTTATTTATTTATTTTGTCAAGCATGTGTTAGATAACAGCTATAAGTATAAACATGATTATGAATATGAGAAATGGATACGAATAAAAGGGGACATTAAGAAAGGGATGGTAGGCACATTGGTGCGCTTATGCACGTCCCTCACAGAGCTCTTGGGAATGGGGTGAAGTCAACAGTAGAGTCTAAGATTAAATTTTAGGGGTTTGGGAAAGAAACCACAGAGTCAGGTAATGTGTTCCAGACATTGACCACTCTGTTGTTGAAGTCGTATTTCTGGAAATCAAGTTTGGTGCAGTTTACCTTGAGTTTGTATCTATTGTGTGCTTGTGTACTGTTGTGGTTGAAGTTGATGTAGTCATTGATGGGTAGGATATTGAAATAGATAATTTTATGTACTACGCTTAGGTCGGACAGAAGGCGGCATAGTTCTAGGTTGTCTAAGCCTAAAATTTCAAATCTGGTGGCATAAGGTATTCTGTTGGGAGTAGAGGAGTGGAGGACCCGTCTCGTGAAATATCTCTGGACTCTCTTGACTATATTAATATCCGATATGCAGTGTAGATTCCAGACAGATGCGCTGTATTCGAGAATTGATCTAGCAAATATTTTTTATGCTCTAGTTAGTAGTACAATATTGCCAGAGAAAAAGCTTCACAGGATTAGGTTATCAACTCTTAATGCCTTTTTGGCAATGTTGTTACAGTGGGCTCTAGCACTTAGATCATTAGAGATGAGTACTATAAGGTCCTTGACAGAAGGACAAAACCTGAAAGAGATATACTTGTTTATCTTTCATACACACACATCCAAACAAGGTGCTAAAACTAAACTCCCCACCTCTGCCCTCGAATCTCTATCCCATTTAACAATTTGATGCATGCCTGAAACAGAACAACAATAGCACAGTTGAAGGGGCCTTTAAGGTCTTCTAATCTAACCCCCTGCAGGAAACCCTACCATTTGCCATTTCAGTCAAATTTGTTGTCCAATCTCTTCTTTAAAACTTCCAGTGTTGGAGCACCCACAACTTCTGGAGGCAATTTGTTCTGTTCTGTCAGGAAATTTTTCCTTAGTTCTAGGTCAAAACCATAAAAATGGTGGTAGACTTTAGAAGAAACCCTCCCATACTACCACCTCTTACAATACTAGACAACACAGTATCAACAGTAGAGACCTTCAAATTTCTAGGTTCTACTATATCACAAGACCTAAAATGGACACCTAACATCAAAAACATCATCAAAAAAGCACAACAAAAAATATTCTTTCTGTGCCAACTGTGCAAGCTCAAACTGCCCAAGGAACTGCTGTTATAGTTCTACAGAGGAATTATTGAGTCAATCATCTGTACCTCCATAACTGTCTGGCTTGGTTCTACAACCCAACAGGACAGACACAGACTTCAGAGGATAATTAGGACTGCAGAAAAAACAATTACTACCAATCTGCCTTCAATCGAGGACCTGTATACTGCACGAGTCAAAAAGAGGCTATGAAAATATTTACAGACCCCTCATATCCTAGACATAAATGGGTTCAACTCCTTCCCTCAAAATGACACTATAGAGCACTGCACACCAGAACAACTAGACACAAGGACAGTTTTTTTTCCCGAAAGCCATCACTCTGCTAAGCAAATAATTCCCTCAATACTGCCCAACTATTACAAAATCTGCACTACTATTACTGTTAATCTTCTCAACACTCCTTATCACCCATCCCCTCCCACTTGTGACTATATGACTGTAACTTTTGTTATTTGTATCCTTACTATTCATATTGACTGTTTCCTAGTATGATTTGATTGCTTATTGTACCCTGTGACTAGCATTAAGTGTTGTACCTTATGATTCTTGATGAATGTATCTTTTCTTTTATGTATACTGAGAGTATTTGCACCAAGACAAATTCCTTGTGTGTCCAACCACACTTGGCCAATAAAGAATTCTATTCTATTCTATTCTATTCTAAATTGGTTTAAAATCTGTAAGCTACTTTGGCTGTTGAGTCATTGAACAGAGAAAAGCAAAGAACGGTGGGAAGTACACCCCAAAAGGACAGTGCCAGAAACCTCATAGCACCAGTAACCTCAGAAAACGGTGCCAAGAGACTCAAGCCAGCCCTTCCCCCTTTAAGAAAATCACCAACTGAAATAAAAATCTCAAGAGCAGCCCTACTAACAGAGCTGACGATGGAAATACTTAAGTAGAGCCATTAAGATAAGGTGAATAAAGCTAAAATAACTCACCAAGGCAAAACCGAAATGCCCCCTGACATGATTAACCCCCAGGATATAAAAGACAAAAGCCCTGGGACAGGATCAACCAGGGGTGGGATTCAACTGTTTAAAACCAGTTCAACAAAGAGCGCATAGTCACCAAACAGGTTGTAACACTGGTTGAAATCCCAGCTTGGATTAACCCATTAAGGCAGGAAGACAGGATCCAAGGCAATCACTTTAACTAGAGGCGCACAAATAAACCCATCAAGCTGCAGGAACTTGAAAGGGGAATTAAGCATAAAAGGCTCAGATTCCCGTTTCCAATCTGCTTGCAAGCCAGGAACACTGGAGCTGTGTCGCACCTGCTTTTTGGAATTCATTTCTTTTCAGCATCCATGTTTTTTTCCCAGCTGGGAATGAACTCAGGAAATTTCTTCCAACAAAACAAGCAAAGAATTTTTTTTATACTCTGTCTTGACAATGCTGGCTGTGAGGTCAGAGTGATTTAACTGCCCTATCATGTGTGAGGAGGGCCCCTGCCTCAGAAAAGAGATTTCTGACCACACCCAGGGCTGAATTGGGTTGGGGACTCCTCTGTTATAGACCACCCTCCCTTGACCTTGCCAGGAAGGCACATTTGCTCTCTGGGAACTTTGCTTCATTGCCTATCCAGTTGTCTTCATTAGGATTTGAAACCCATTCTCCTTGTCAGGATTGGGAGCTTCCTATCACCTCTCTCCAGCACAACTAGCTGCACAAATTGGGCCAATTTTAAAGAGTTGGAAGCCACATTGCTGGGCTTGCAAAAACAGAGTCAGGCAAAACAAGGTTCACAGCCTCAGCCAATTTTGTGTAAGTTGTCAGAAAGACCACAGGTGGAGCTGAGCTAGAGACCTTGGCAAGGTTTTCAGGAAGTGGTTTGCCAATGAAGGAAAGGCTAAAAGTCCCCTTCCCTAATGTTTGTATTAAGAAGCTAAAATCTAGAAGCAGACAGGCGTTGATCCTTAGTAACTTTCTAGCATACAAGAACACTTAAGAAAACAAAAGTAGTCAAGAATGGAACCCCAGACCTACCATAACACAAGTCAACAGCTGGGGAAAGGGGGAATTTGGGGGCAAAACCTGAGATGCTCCTTCCTTTGCAAAACAAGACCACAGACTAGACTGATTTCTTGTCTTGTGAATATTGCCATGCTGGTTAGCCGTGGACCCTGAATCCAAAAGCAGTTTTTTAATTTTATGTGTAAACATAGTGCATTGGCCATAACCTAGATGGTTTGTGGTAAACCTGGATGAGTTCACACCACACTCTTAACTTAGTTAAGGAAAGAGAACTGCTACATTGGCATAATGTCCCTTGCCAAAATATATACACCAGATGCTGGCTTAGTGTGACTACTTGCTTCACACGTTTGCACAGGAGAAGGTTCCCAGCTATTGGAATGTATGAAATGGGATAAACATGATTTAAAATCCAGTTAATATTTCCAGGGGCTTTATGACCAACCAAACAAGGGCCCCCTTCTCCTTAGAGGTTTCTTTGGGAATGCAAAGGAGAGAAAAAAGCCACTTTTAATCTGGTTCCCTCTGAAGCCCAATGTCATGCTCCTGTCAGAGTCTGATTCAGAGTGGGAGGCCGAGCAGTTGATAGGGAGTGGGAGTGTGGCTCTGTTGGCTGTGGAAGAAACTGGGGAAGGGCACAATCTGGCTGGGCAGAGCAGGGAAGAGGTAGAGCATAGCAGAGGGAATTCGGAGGAAGACCCAGGCCCACCCCATCTTCATTCTAGGGCATGCAGGGTGGAACCGAGAAGGGAGCAATGTGAGTTGCGTGGCTTATGGGGAGAGAAGGGCCCTGATTCCCTTCATTAGCTGCAGCTGGGAACACAGTGTTTAAAAGGGAAAGCTATGCACAGCAACTTTTTGGAAGCAAATCATGAGTTATCTGTTATTGTTGAGACTTATCTGAGTTCCTGATGTCTTCCCAAGTGTGTGTGTTTTGCTGGCCTTTCAAGTCTGGAATTCCTTCACCTGCCCTGTCAAGTTAATCACTGCAGCCTGGTTTGTGTGGATTTTTATTTACAGTGTTTGTATGTACTTTGTTTTGGGACTGAATTTCCTCCACTTAAAGACTGTTCTTGGGAGAGTTTTTTCTCCAGCTGAAGGTAACTGGTCATTGGGGGCAAAGCTGGAGATATTTAAAGGGACTCTTCTTACTTGTGTGATTGTGTTGCCTTTGTGCCATGCCCTGGGTCATCACACCCAATATTTTTGCACCTCCCTGTGGGCAGTGCCAGGCTGAGGTGTGCCCAGCTTGCTAAAACTACTGCAAAAATGCATGTGAAAAAAACTTGGACAACCTCAACATGAGCTGTAAACTTTGCCTGTTAATCCAGTTGATGACTTCACATAGTTCAGGCAGGAAAGAGAGTTTCTATTCAATGCAAGTTAAGGGAAGAACACTCTTCCATGATGGTCTATGGCAGGGGTGTCAACCTCGATTTCATTGAGAGCCGCATCAGGGTTGTGTTTGATCTCAGGGGAGGGTGGAGGGAACATGGCCTGGGTGTGGCCAGCTCAACATCAGTTATGTTCGGGGGCACTTGTGGTGGCCCAAGTGCTCTGCAGTGAAAATGGGCTCCCGAACTCCGTTTTCAGCTGTGACGGCTTCCTGCAACCCTCCGCCAGTGAAAACAAAGCTCAGGAAGGCCATGTGTGGCCCTCCCGAGCTACATTTTTTGCTGGAAGAGGCACCATGGGCCGGTTCTTCCAGGGCAGCCCCATCAGCCAGATCGAAGCACCCCATGGGATGGATCCGGCCCATGGGCCTTGAGTTTGACACCCCTGATCTATGGAATACGACTCTCTTGCTTCAATTCTGCAGAACACACAGAACTATTAGCAACCACCTGGTGCGATACTCACACAACACACTTTCAGAGGTAGAGGTGGTATTCAACAAGTTCTGACCAGTTCTGGAGAACAGATAGCGGAAATTTTGAGTACTTCAGAGTACTGGCAAATACCACCTCTGAGTGGAGATTTTACAGTATCCTTCCCCTGCCACGCCCACCAAGCCACGCCCACAAAACTGGTGGTAAAAAAAATTGAATCCCACCACTGTTCAAGGGCCATTATTGTGGTGTTGTTACTGCTCTCCCATGCTTGTCATGCGCTAGCAGGACTCTTCCCTCAGATAAATGTTTTCCAATCATGCTTGAGGTTGCCTGAGCTGAATCAGGTAGGGGGGCTCCAGCTGCCTTCCTCTTTTCTAGCACACCCTCCCTGCCCTTGACAGGAAGGGACATCAACCTTCTGCAACCCTCCTGGCTTTCCAGGAACCCTGCTTCATTGCCCTCCCTGAGGCCTTCATGAGGACTTGAAACTGACTTTCAAGGTCAAGATTGGAGCTTTCCTGCTACTTCTTTACAAAGCAACCAGATTTTTTAAAAAATCTGACCTAGTTTAGCAATTTGGAGTTCAGTTGGCAGGTTTTGAAAAACTGAAGCCAGACTCGGGATAGCTCACAGCCTCAGCCAGCTGTTTGTGAAAGTTAAGAAAGACCATAAGTGACAATTCTTTTCAGAAGTGGTTTGCCGTTGCCTTTTTCCTAGGGCTCCAAGTGATTGGCTGGACCAGGTTCACCCAGTTAATTTTCTGTCCAAAGCAGGACTAGAACTCATGGTCTCCTGGTTACTAGCTTGATGCCTTGACCACTACATAGCCGTACAACGTACTTAACCTGGTCATTTCATCAATGGCTACATTCATATTTTTAACCATGTATAAATTTTATTTTTACATTCATATTTTTAACCATGTAAAAATTTTATTTTTGTATAAAAAAGCTCCATATTAGGATTGCTACATGGAGATGTCATTGAAAAGGAAATCCCAAACAGGCTCTATTCTTAGCATTAGGCTGGGTTCAAGGATACTGAGCAGAGGTGGGATTCTATTGGTTTGGACTGGTTCGGGCGAACCAGATGTTAAGTTTGCATCTGGTTCACCAAACCGGTATTTGAACCCATTGTTTGGCACTGCCTACCCCACCCCCCCCCTCCCAGGAGTCTCCACACGGTCCGTTTTCCATGCAGGTAAGTGCAGGGTCCATGTGGAAGCTCTGGGAGGGGGGAAAACTGGCCTCCAGAGCCCAGGGGAAGCCATTTTTGCCCTCCCAGAGGCTCGGGGGAAGCCTCCGGATCCTTGGGAAGGTGAAAAACAGCCCTCCCAGAAGTACCGGAAGTCCGGAAATGGGCCTGTTTTTGGCTTCCAGTGGGTCTCCAGAGCCCGGGGGAGGCTGTTTTTGTCCTTCCCAAGGGTCCTTTGGAAGGCAAAAAATGGTCCTCCCAGAAGTTCCTGTAGGCCACGCCCACCATGGCCACACCCACCCAGCAACTGGGCAGTGAATTGGTTGCTTGAATTTTTTTTCTTGCTCCTAAAGTTATTTTCTGGACAAGTCTTAAAAGGAAGGTCTATGATCACTACAGGACAGTGCCCCAAGGGTTCTGTGATTTTCACCAACACGCTTCTCTCCAGCTACCCCTCCTTACATGGAAGAAGTTCAGGATCCCAAATGGAGAAGTTTCTTCTCACTATAACTATGATTATACTTGCCCTCAGACCACTTCACCTAGTTCTCCAGTGACTGCCTTTGATGTAAACATCAGACTGCAGCAACATGAAAGGGATCTTTTAAAAGGGTAAATATGTGGGTTATGCTCTTTGTGGCTCCAGTTACAGAACTAGTAGGAGCTGTTCCTCTTGAATGTATTTTCTCTCTCTTGCAGGTTTGCCTCTGTTTGAATCAGAAAAACTTCTGCATATTCTATCCTGCTTTGAATTCTTCTTCTAATTCTTCTTTAGAAAGGGGAAGGAGGTTGATTCAGCCCCCATAAATTATGGACTTCCTGCTTCTGATACTGCTGGTGCCCCGGCCTGTCTCTGGGAAGCTGAGAATGAAGTGCCCATTGAATTTGGACCACCAGGGTGGACAAAAGCCATGGAGCTACTATAGGCCAGGAGATCTTCTTATTGGTATAGTCATCTCTGGATCCACAATAGCACCTGCAACATTACCTTTCACCATGGCTCCTTCCCATCAGATTCAGTAAGTCATTCACTGTGATAGAGTTTCATTCCCTCCATTTTTGAGTTCTAACCCTGTTCTCTGTCCCCTTTGTTATTTTATGTATTCTTATATTGCAGGACCTGACTATTTTTTTGAATTCTTTTCATTTCCGAAGCCTCTGTATTTTGTCTTGTTTTCTGAGAGTAGAAACATGAGGCAAATGAAACCTGAAGGAAGTCTACATTATTTTCCTCTCTCTGTTCAATCCTAAATTCATGACTGGAATACTGACTTTTGTTGAAAGTAATGATTGAAATGGTTCTAATTCCGTCTGCCCAACCAAATCCATCTTTTTACAACCGATTGTTAATCAATGTCCGATTTTTAAAGGAATAGAAGATGATTTGTTTTTAGAACACCTCCTCTGGGTAACTTATCAAAAATTCCCTTCCTTTTGGTGGTTGTACTTCAATGACTGAATTATTCTGCAACCTGTTTAGTGGGATATGAATAGTAGTACTGCTAAAAACAATGGTATATTTTGAATTTTGGATTTATTTGATTTGTCAATCGCTTACAAGATAATAGGTATAAGTATATACATAGTTATGAATACTTGAAATGGGTACATATAAGAAAAATAAAAGAAACAATACGACATGGACCTCTTAGGAAAGGGGTGAGGTCAATAGTAGACAGTCTATGGTTAAAGTTTTTGGGGTTTGGGGAAGAAACCACAGAGTCAGGTAGAGTATTCCAGACATTGACCACTTTGTTGCTGATTTTCTGATTTTTTAAAATCTTTTTGAGGACTATCTACATCCTCAACACTCACAATATTAAAGAACATTTGCCTCTGGTTTTTGGATCAATATTGGCTTTAGTCTCAGCTTGTAGAGAAAAAAGAGGATTAAATGGAGAAAAAGTATATTTTTGTTGACATTGATGATGCTAATATTAACCTGAGTATGGTTTTACACTAGTTCACCCATTGGAAAGGAAACAAAACTGCGCCTGATTTTAAACATTGAAGCGGTGAAGGAGAATCCCCAACTCCTGCACAATCTTACACTTGGCTACAATCTCCATGACAACTATGATAACATCCTTGGCACTTCAGACGCCTTGCTGGACATGCTCTCTACTGGAGAAGCCAATGTTCCCAACTACAGCTGTGGAAGGAAGGACAATCTTTTGGCTTTGGTTGACACAGCTGGCAGGGAAATTTCCATCCAGATGTCAACATTAGTTGGCCCCTACAAAGTTGCACAGGTTTGTGTTTGTGTTCCCCTACCTGGCAAATGAATGGGGGGTTTTTGATGGTAGATCCAATTTAAGGGCTGGTTTTCACTATGACCATTGTAGATTTCATGACAGGAGATTGTGGTAATAGTTGGAGAGAGGAGCAACGATCAAAACTGAAATATCTACTCATGACACCATCCCCATTGCTTAGAGGGCTTCTGCTGCACACTTGCTCTGTATTCAATCAAGGAGTTTTCTGTACAATATGAATGTGTAGCTCTGATGGAAAACTCACATTTTTACATGATCTTAGCCAAAATAATGGTATCCTCAATTCTGAACAAATCTCAGATTTTTAAATAGAGTCCTACTAGGTTACCTTTCCTACTGATGATAAAACTTATATGCTTTATGAACCCTTAGGAGCCACTAACATTAACTAACAATGTTATTATAAATCTTCAAATATGTTAGCCAACATGTCAACTATTTTTTGCCCCCCAAAATGTTACTGCCCTGCACTTATACTGAGATGAACTCTGGGATTTAATTTATATCACTACTAGAACAGACTTGATCACATCATCTGGGAAGTATCTTGAGGGTGGATAGAAGGACTTCAGCTGCTGCCCTCAGAGCAAAATTGTGAATTTATACAATTTACAAAATTAGGGTATGTAATCATTTTTAAAATAAAATTAATGGTATGGAAACCCAAAAGTCTGCTAGAACAAATAAATTTCAATTAAAATGTTTTTGAATTGTACAACTGATAAATTATTTTAGGACCTCTGATCTCCATGTCTTTGTACAACTGGAGAAAAAACTTTAAAGAATTGCTGCATAAAGAATCCAAAATTTTCAAAACAGAGAAGGATATAGCCATGGACATACTTGAGATGTGTGTCAGTAAGGCTCTAGCCACATGTCTCAGAGTTTACAAAAGAAGATTTATTAGGAGTGAACATGCTGGTACGACCTGGGTGCAGCCAACTCTGAGACACATTCATTTCACCCTTGACCCT
This sequence comes from Bungarus multicinctus, assembly GCA_023653725.1. NCBI lineage: Eukaryota > Metazoa > Chordata > Lepidosauria > Squamata > Elapidae > Bungarus > Bungarus multicinctus. Next base: position 14,404,973 of record CM042834.1, on the reverse strand, counting down.
CGTCCTCCCCCACCTCCTGGAGGTATATTCTCCAATAAGACACATCCATAGCCAGGAGTCCTCAATCATGTGTCAGCGTTCCAGAGAAATCCCATTCCTGTCAGTAACTCCAAGACACACGCCATCTCAAAGTACTTTTATTAGAACAGTACCTGGCACATACTGGGGAAATCCGGAAGTAAATTTTCCTGGCTTCCCCACAAAGTCCCAAGCTACAACCTATCCCCTTTTCTTTCATCACCAGATCACATGCACCAATCCCAAAGTAAGTTTTAATTCTTTCTGCACCACACTCTGTAATCTTGAACTATCAAAATAATATATTTTGTCTACTAAGAGCTACTCAGTTAACATCATCCCCTTCCACTTTCTTCAACTATGTGGTAGCGATGAATTCCATAGCTGACATCATGCTCTCCAGTAATAATCTTGCATGTCAGAAGCTTCGGTCGCTTAAAAATTATCTAAGGAATGCACTACTTCCTCCTACTCCCTTTCTGCTGGCAACTCGAAAAGACCAGAGAAATATTTTTGAGTTGACAGCTGGCACATTGAAATGCATTAGCTGCTACAAAGGTACCTTCCAAGTATTGATTTAAATCTTCCAAATCCCTTACAATGAATATACTTGTAATTGTGGAGGTCCAGAGATAGAAGATGTAATACATCTATTATTTCTGTTTTTGGTTTCTGGTTTTAAACTAGTTTCGGTTTTAGTAATTAATTTTTAATTTTTATCTAGATCCCTGATTTTATATTGTTGTATTTGGTTTTGATGGGACACAGCCGGAACAATCGCGTTTAATATATTTTTAACTGTATTTATAATGTATTTATGTGTTTTTAGTAGGCTGTACACCGCCCCGAGTCCCTTTTTTTGGGAGAGGGAGTGGTATAAAAATATGATAAAATAAATAAATAAATAAATAATTTTGAATGTCAAGTATATAAGAAAGAGGGAGATCAATATCTTGGACTGCACACTGGAGAAACAACCTGTCAAGATCCTAATATTAAAACAATGTATTTCCTGTGTGGTCAGAATTCAAAAATTATATATAATACAGCTCTTTTTTTGGAAGAAATTAGTTGAGCTGAAATCTTCATTTTCATTCTTTATGCTTATTGAACTTATTTTTCTAAATTCTATTTTCCATATGGACTGATTAATGTTCTGTGTTTTATACTTTGTATCTTGATATGGCCTAATGACTAATCAACAAAAAACTGTTCTAATATGTGCATGAGAAAAAAGTTGGCTTCATTAAAAGCTAAATATTGGGACTTGATAAGGCTGCTAATGTAACAGAATTTTTCACTGCTTTATTCAGGTCAATGATAGAATTGCTTCAGAGACTCTGAGTGATAAAAATCATTTCCCTTTTTTCCATCCAATGCTCCCCAAAGAAGGTTTCCAGTATCCAGGAATTGTCCAACTGCTCCTCCATTTTGAATGGATCTTGATTGGTCTCTTTGCTCCAGACACAGAGAAGGGAGATAATTTCATGAGGACTTTTACTCCTATGCTTGTCAGGAATAGAATTTGTGTTGTTATATCCCAACAATTATCAGTGACTGGACACACAGAACCTCTCAGGGATGCCCTGTCTAAGTGGAAACAAGTTAATGTCTTTGTTCACTTCATGGAATTTAGTTACTTTTCTGACAGTATCCTTCCTTTCCATTTAACATTTGAAAGTTTGCCAGGTCCCATTGAAGGGAAAGTCTGGATCATGACAATGGTTGGAGTATATTTAGAGAGAAATGATGCGCAACTCAAGTATGTCCATAGCATTTGGAGCTTTCCTCCTCAGTGGAAAAAGAGTTGGAACAAAGATGATGCCTATAAAAGAAATTTTTGTTTGGAACATGAATTTCAGGATAAGTATTTTCACTGTTCTGTTTCAAAACACGTCTTTTCTGTCAAAGGCCGGAGAAGATGCACCCAGAAAGTGCCACTGGAGACCCAAGACAAAAAGAATGAGTTGCGGGTCAAAAATAACATTTATATTTACAGCACCATTAAGATTTTGGCCCACACATTAAACGCTGCATCCAATTTCTACAGGAGAGGGAAGGAGGGAGAAGAGACGTTGGGGGCTCGAAGGCTGCAGCCATGGAAGGTGTGGAGTCCCAACAATGACCCATCAAACTAAATTCCTTTTCAGGGTTTTTGGTGCTGTCTGTCTGCTTGGTTGTTTAAGATCTTAAGCATCTGTAAAATATCTCATACTTATTGAAAGAGCACTGCATCCTCCCTTCTACAACCAAAATATTTTGTATATTCAAAAAAAAAATGTTCCCAGATTTCTTCTGATTTTAAGCTCTTGTAAACCAACATGGCTCTTCTCCTTGTTGTCTTTCCTGAAGGCTAAAAGCAGCTCCTTTGACCTCTTCCTTCTTTGTCCTTGACTAAAACTGATGAATATTTTGTGCAATGTCTTCTCCAAATTTGGCTCCTGCAAGAGGACCTGATATGATTCCATGGATCATTAATGACATTATCATCAAATTAATAATATGGTTATAATATCATTAAAATATTACTACTACTTTATTATAATCAATAACCATTCCACATATAGAATTATGTGAGAAAAACTACAAATGAAATCTTAATATAGATTGTAGCTGCCATTCTTTTGTTGTTATGCAAGATACAATCATGTCTCAAGTCCTAGATGCTAAAAATTAGTTAGTTTCCAAATAGATTTTACTTATGCAATTCTCTCTATCACAAAATCAGATTTTTATTTTCTGGAAGCTGGGATTTTTTTTAAAGGAGAACAAAATAACTTTGTCCAAGTATTATTATAGGTTTTGCATCATAAAATCATGATTTATCTACTTCCTTTATTATTGAAAATACGGTAAAACCAATGACCAAGGTCTAATTGTTTTTCACAATTTCCCATTCTTCTCAGTAAGATTGAAAGTTATTTTTTACAGTTTTTAAGATAAGCAAAGGTTCCCCTCGCACATACATACCAGTTGTTTCCAGCTCTAGGGGGCAGTGCTCATGTCCGTTACAAAGTCAAAGAGCCAGCACTGTCCAAAGACGTCTCCATTGTCATGTGGCTGGCATGACTAAACACTGAAGGTGCACAGAACGCTGTTACCTCCCCACCAAAGTGGTCCTTATTTTTCTACTTGCATTTTTTAACATGCTTTCGAACCACTAGGTTTGCAGAAGCTGGGACAAGTAATGGGAACTCACTCCATTACGTGGTGCTAGGGATTCGAACTGCTAAACTGCTGCCCTTTCTGATCAACAAGCAGTGTTTTAGCCACTGAGCCACCGCATCCCTTGTTTTTAAGATAGTTGTACTTAATTATCATACTATCCAGAGCTCAATGAAGTATATCCCCATTCATCGCTTCATGAAGCATTCTGTTAATTCTGTACTAAAAATCAAGTTATACCACCAGGATTCAAATAATCTATTAAGGGAGTGTAATGGTATGTGATAAAGAGTTTGAAGGACCATAGAAAGAGATACAAGAAAGGATCAAATAAGGTGGCTGGGGAGAGGAACAACTCACTAATTCTTTTGACTGTCAAACAAGATGGTGAAAAATGTGTGCTAATCACACTTTCAAGATTCTCTTAATGTAGTCTTACAATAAAATAGAATTAGTTCATCTGGTCATTTTTCCAGTCTCCGCTACCAGAATGAAGATTAGCCTTGCAACTTTCTTCTTAACAAATCCTTGCTTTCTGGTATTTATCCTGTTGTTTTCAAGGAGTTTATGATTAATTATTTGGGGGTTTTCTTTAATTGATTTCTTACCTTTCCTAAAATGTTCCCTATAATGGACAATTTTTGTCAATTATATCTTCTCACTATACTTTTGGTCAATATGTTATATGATTGAGAATTATTACTGAAGTCTTGTTCTTGAGTTTTGAAGATAATGACAACACTTGTTCTCCCAACTGACAATATTTGCCAGTTAAACAACCACAGAAGAAAGATTGAAATGAAAAAGATCATGAGATAAGAAATCAGATAAGAAGCTACTTTTAATTTATCCTGGATGTTTCCATTCTAGCTCCATCTATTTTTAGAGAAGAGTGAATTCTACAATCTTTCCCTGTTTTCCTTGTACTTGGATCAAAATGGAAACATAGGAGTAGATCTGATTATCTTTAGTAGGCTGGTTTTTCCCAAAAAGGATCCCATCAACAAAAAATTGGGGAGTTTAGAAAGGCTGAAACTTACAATCAACCAAGATTCTTTGTCACAGCTAAAGTTGCTCAACAAGGTGAGGAAAATATCCATGCCTCTTCTCTTTTTTCTGAAAGTCTTAGGACCCATATCAAGTGGGATAAACCTACTAAAAAAAAATGCATTACCTTCACTAAGAAGGTAAGTGTGGAGTAAAACATCTATAATTTTCTTCAACAAGATCTACTGACAAAGGTATCCCTTAGATGCTATAATGCTGAATATTGTTGTAAGTTGATTCAGATATATCCAAAATGAGATTTGGGGTGATTATTTAGGACATAAATCATTGCCATTTAATATCACTTCTGCAATTTATCACCATAAAACTGGTGAGAATATCATAGACTGGAGATTTTGGTTTTAATAGCTTCAGGTTCACTAGTTTTTTGTCTTCAGTTATCAAAGGTGAAGGCAATTCTGTTGACCTGTCCCTGGGTTCATGTTTGGATTGAATCCAATGAAATGGAATCAAGATTGGATGGATTGAATCCAATGAAATGGAATCAAGATTGGATGGAGGTCCTGTTAGTTCATTTGGGAAATAAGCTTCATCTTGTCCTGATTGGAGTCAGGGTCTCCTAAAACTGTAGGTCCATAGTCTATGATGTTTTTTATCAGCTGAGACCATAGTTATACATGCCTCTCTTTAACCCCACTATGATAGTGGAATTTAGGAAGGAGCTCAAAGACTTTCAGTTGACATGAAATAATAGTGACTGGTCTGATGTGAGATTATTATTTTGTCACCCATCTCAGCACAATAATGGCCTGACAACTGAAATACTGAAGCGTGACTTTGGTGCAAAAAATAAATAAATAATAATTCTTGATATTAAAAGTAATGAGGGACGATTTCAAGGGAAAGATTACTTAGATTTGGGCATCGCCTTTTAAGAATGCACTTCATCTGAAAATCCCTGGTCTGCAATTATTTATCTTGATTTCTTAGCTATCTTAAGGCACCCCGGGAGGCTCCAAATCAGATGAAATGTCCTGTGTTCAGCAGTTTTCCATAAACTCTGGGGGAAAGGTGGGACACAGAGTGGGAATGCTTCGGGGGGCTGGAAGGGGGTAGTAAAATTGTTGATTGGAACTGTACCAGTCCGAGAAATTCCATCAAGGTTCCAAATCAAACTAATAATAAATATTGGTGTATATTTCCCTGTCAGATTGTGTCATCTAATTGTATTCTTTCAATGTTTAAATATACAAATTGATGTATAAAAGATACATCAATCAGTCATTCAATTAGTCAGTTAATCTTTACAAAGTCTCCCCAAATTGCTGCCATTGATCTAACAAATGTCACATTGGTTAGACCAGGCCAAAGTTAAGCTGGCCTAATCTTTCCTCTTCGTATTGGGTAGACCAGGCCAAAGCTACGTTGGCCTGATCTTTCCTCTTTGCATTGGGTAGACTGGGCTGAAGCTATGCTGTCCTAATCTTTCCTCTTTGCATTAGGTAGACTGGGCTAAAGTTATGCTGTCCTAATCTTTTCTCTTCGCATTGGGTAGACCAGGCCAAAGCTATGCTGACCAGATCTTTATTCTTTGCATTGGGTAGACCAGGACAGTGCTGCAGGCTGGTTCTGACCACATTGCAGGCTGGATCTGGCCCACAGGCCTTAAATTTGACATCCCCGGTCTAGAAGAAACCTTTCCAGATTGTACTGGGCAGAGGTTTCTTTCTTCGTCATAATTTTAATCTATTTTAAAAAGTATAATGGTTGTAATGTATATCTTAATTATTTTCTCAATGCCATCGCTCCAGACTCTATTAAATACAAAAGTCCTTTCTTGAAATATTGTGCCAGAAACAATAGGGAAAAACTAAATGAAGAATCTGTCATTTGTTGTATAACTGTTTGAAACTTGTTAGAGATTCCATATTTTCCTATGTGAAGCTAAAAGATTCCTAATATCCTAATATTTCTAATGACTACAATTTTCCATGGATGGTAGGTCCCAACTCATTTCCTTTGGCATTTCTTAGTCTCTGCCTCAGTCCAAATGTGTGGAAAATTGTCGTCCTGGATTTGTGAAACTGGCTCGGGAAGGAGAACCCATTTGCTGCTACGACTGTGTTCCTTGTCCAGAGGGGACCATCTCCACTCAGGAAGGTGGGTGGCACCAGAAGAAATAGACAGAGCATTTCAATCAATATGCTTTTAGTAGAGATAGATCTGAACTATTTTGTTGTTGTTGATGTTTGTTCTCAATAATTTGTTCCATAATGGGCGGAATAAGAACAAGATCTTGAAGAGTGAGGTAGGAAGAGATAGAAAGACATGGTAGATTGAGCACAGTTACTTCTGCCAGAGTAAATCTCTCCTCTACTTGTCACTTTTGAAGTGTCCATCAAATGTTGCCTTTATTAGGAACAATTGATTTGTTGAACCTTGAAGAATGGTTTCAGGTCAATGGTTCCTTCTCACCGAAACCAACTTTACCTTCCGGGCCAAAATATACAATATTCAACCAACCAACCAGCCATTGGTTTTAAAAAAAATCATAGAGCCACATAAACTGAAAATGGAAAGCCATAGAGGGAGAGAAGATTGGTTCAAGGGACAAGAGAAATTCAAACAGGGGATTCAGCTTAAAATCCACTGAGAGCATAGAAGTAGGAAGGTAAACAAAATGTACCATAATTTGGAATAAAATCTGCCTCTTTCCTCTCCAGTGCTCTAATTTTTCATTTTGTAGTTTAAGAAATAAAACACAAATATTATTTATAGGACAGAACTACAGTCCCAGGTTCAGCATATCCTCCATCATGGAATCCTTGGTAGGATTGTTGTTGGGCCTTCCCAGTTCTTCTAATCTTTCCAATTTTCTCAGTTGTTAAATAAATAACAATTACCACATGAATAAAATAGGACTATAAATTGTGTTTCTGAAAGGAAAAAAAAACTTTACACACTCTGTTGGGGATTAGAAGGAATCAGACCTAACATGAAGGAGTGGAAAACAGAATTAATAATATTTTTAATAAATCTTCACAATATCCATGGATACTGCTGTGGAACTCATTCACTCTTTAAAATTGTTATCAAATTTAGAATGGAAATATGCTTCTTCTTCTTCTTCTTCTTCTTCTTCTTCTTCTTCTTCTTCTTCTTCTTCTTCTTCTTCTTCTTCTTCTCCTCCTTCTCCTCCTTCTCTCCTTCTCCTCCTCCTCCTCCTCCTCCTTCTCCTTCTCCTTCTTCTTCTTCTTCTTCTTCTTCTTCTTCCTATTAGAAATTAAAAGAAATCACTGCAAAAAAAAAAAGAATATTTGTACATGTTATATAGGATAAAACCAGCACATAGGAGACCCTGTTACTAAGAGATTCCCAAGTCTGTTGAAAGAAAGCCTCAAGGGTTGCAGCTAGCCTCAGCTTGGAGTTAGGTCAAGCCCAACACTGGGGCTGTTTGGCCAAGCATTATTTGAGCCAAAATTCCCGCTGAGAGGGAACTGGAGTTCAGTACTTTATTTCTGCACAGGATGGATGCTTGAAACTAGTCTAAATGCTGATGTTCCACAAACTGTTTTTATAGTTTTATAAAGCAAATTGACATAATATTGAAGAAATACTGGTGTTTATTTTCCTCAGATGTTGAAAAATGCACCAAGTGTCCTGATGATAAATATCCAAATGATAAACGAGTCCAATGTATCGCCAAAGTTAAAACTTTCCTGTCTTATGAAGAACATCTGGGCATCATCTTGGTCTCCTTTGCCCTGCTTTTGTTCCTAACCACAGGCTTCATATTAATCATATTCCTTAAATACACAGAGACTCCCATTGTCAAAGCCAACAACCGGGACCTCTCCTACATTCTCCTGGTTTCCCTGCTGTTTTGCTTCCTGTCTTCTTTTCTCTTCATTGGCCAACCAAGGAAAGCCACCTGCCTTCTCAGACAAATCGTGTTCAGCATTGTCTTCTCAGTAGCTGTGTCTTCTGTGTTGGCCAAAACAATCACAGTGGTACTGGCTTTCCTGGCCTCAAAACCAGGGAACAGGGTGAGAAGATGGTTGGGGAAGAGCTTGGCCAACTCCATCATTCTTTTTTGTTCTGCTGTCCAGATGTTCATCTGTGCTATTTGGCTGGGAATTTCTCCCCCATTCCCTGACTCTGACTTGTACTCCCAGCCTGGAGAGATCATCCTTCAGTGCAATGAAGGATCTGTCACCATGTTTTATGTTGACCTTGGCTACATGGGTTTTCTTGCTGCCATTTGCTTCACAGTGGCTTTCCTGGCCAGGAATCTCCCTGGAGCCTTCAATGAAGCCAAGTTGATCACCTTCAGCATGCTGGTCTTCTGCAGTGTCTGGATCTCCTTCCTGCCCACCTACCTGAGCACCAAGGGGAAATACATGGTGGCTGTGCAGGTCTTCTCCATCTTGGCCTCCAGTGCTGGGCTTCTGGGATGCATCTTCTTCCCCAAGTGCTACATTATCATCTTGAGACCAGATCTAAACACAAAAGAGCATCTAATGATAAAAGTAGGGAATTGATAATAAAGTTGTTTACTAGATTCATGCCATTTAATGTTTCATTGCAGTTATTATTGGACTTGTATTCTTCCTTTGCATCTGTTTGAAAATTAAGATTGTTTAAAACCAAAGGAAATAAAGTATAAGAACTATTGAAATTAAAATCCAACATAATCATTAAACAGTAAAATGAATGAATCTATATATATAAAAGCGAAATATCACTCATGCATCATCAAAAAATCTCCAGAATTGTAATGCCTACAAACTTGAAATTTGGCGACGTATGTTCCTCTTGGTTTCTAGGTGCTCACTAAGAAAGGATTTTTCAAAATGACCATCAGAGCATTCGTATTTTGTATAATATTATTAACACGCTCTGATTCTAAGGAATTCTATTCCCCCTCCCCATCTGAAAAGAAATCTGTTCCAAACGCAAAACACAAGCAGAGTGTCAAGGCTCCAACATTCACCCCGATTCAAATCATAAGTCTCTAGCCGCATCTCTTAGAGTAAAAAAAATTGAGGAGTGACCATATCAGCATTACCTGGGTGCAGCCGATTCTGATATGCATCATTCATTTCACCCTTGACCCTGGTCTTCCCCATACTCCCTGGATGTATATCAACAGTGTGTGATTGTAACTGTCTCAGGAAGTCTTGGTCAGAACAGGCATGATCTGTTTCTGACAAACCCAGAATCAGAAATCATGAGTCCAGGTGGAACTCCAGATGCTCGTGGGGTCTGTCATATGCAGAGAAACCCCATCCAGTACCAAAGATGAAATAATCCTAAAACTGATAGGCTCAAAAACCCAGAACCACTCAATCTTGCCAGGATACAGGTGAAGCCTATTGTTTCCAATCCAAACCTTCACAGCATCCAGGCACTCATATAAGACATTCACGGCATTACTTAATTAACCAGAAGTAACCTATAAGTGCTTTTTCAAGAGGCAATTGGACTTGAGTCAGTCACTTCCTCTAAGTCCTAGGAGAAAGGCAATGGCAAACCACTTATAAAAAAAGATCTGCCAAGAAAACTGCATGGGGTTTTCCAGGAAGTCTTCAAGAATTGGACAAGATTAAACAGAAGGAAAAATAATAATTTGCATATAATGATCACTTTTGGGCTACAATTTTTCAGCCAGCATATTGCCCTCCATTCCATACTTGTTAATCAGAATACTGGAGTTCCACCACTAAATGTTAATTCCATTTACAGACCCCTCACATCCTGGACATAAATTGTTTCAACTCTTACCCTCAAAACGATGCTATAGAGCACTGCACACCAGAACAACTAGATACAAGGACAGTTTTTTTCCCGTAAGCCATCACTCTGCTAAACAAATAATTCCCTCAACACTGCCCAACTATTTACAAAGTCTGCACTACTATTACTATTAATCTTCTCATCACTCCTTATCACCCATTCCCTCCCACTTGTGACTGTATGATTGTAACTTTGTCACTTGTATCCTTACGATTTATATTGACTGTTTCCTAGTATGATTTGATTGCTTACTGTACCCTACGACTATCATTAAGTGTTGATGATTCTTGACTCTTGACAAATGTATCTTTTCTTTTATGTACACTGAGTACAATTCCTTGAGTGTCTAATCACACTTGGCCAATAAAGAATTCACTCATTCATATAGAACATCAATGCAGCTTCCTAAAACAGTTATCTGATTGGAATATCTGCTGTTTTATTATAAACACTGAAATAGTTAGGAGGTTTCTATTGATCTCAATAGAATAGCTCCTTCAATTTCTCAATTGTTGGTGGAACACATGTGTTCTTGATGAAGAAGACTGTGAGAAGCAGTGCAGAGAAATGAAAGAAGATAGACATCATAGGACCGTGATGGCAAACCTATGCCACGTGTGCCACAGGTGGCACACAGAGCCATTTGTGCTGGCACTCGAGTGGCAGGCAAGCTTACCTCACTGTGCATGTGTGCGCCTCACAGCTGATTTTCTACCCATTTGAGGCCTTTTTCGGCCTCCCAGGGGCTTGAGGAAGGCCTCTGCAGGGTTTGCAGGCTGAAAAATAGGCCTGTTTCATCACTTCCTGTATTTCCAGAAATACCGGATGTGACGAAATGGCCCTATTTTTCAACCTTCAAAGCCTGCAGAGGCCTTCCTCAAGTCCCTGGGAGGCCGAAAATCAGCTGTGAGGCACAGTGCAAGTAAGAGGGTATAGGGGGTTGCACACGCATGTGCAGGGCGCATGGAGGGTGCATGCATTGTCTTCTGGGTGCTGGTACATGAGCGCGCATGCACAAGCACACACACAATTTTTGGCACAGGAACCCAAAAAGGTTAGCCACCACTGTCATAGGAGATACATTTGTTGGAAATTCAGCTGGTTTCCCTGCCACATAACTGATGTGGGAAATGAAAGTATAGCCTATTGAAGTATTAGAATCAATAAGATCTAAGTGGAAAAAAGCAGGCCCTAAAAAGCTACAGGAACCAAAGTTTGAGGCAGAACGATTTCAAAGTGTGTTAGAATTATTTGTAATCCTGCTGAGCCATTGCTGTGAAATGTGATTTTGCAAAGTACGTAGTTTTGAAATATATATGGACATAGAAGGATGAAACAGTGAGAATTAAGGAACTGTCTACCAGTAAGAAAGAACAAGGAAGTCAGTTGTGAAATGTGTGCAGAAAAGTATAAAAAGAATGTCTTGGGATGAGTTTAGGGCCACTGGCCATAGCTATTCCTTGATGGACTCAGCTATGTCACTGGACCTCATTACAATGGGTTATTACTGTAAGTTGTGTTATGATAGTTCATGTAGCTTTTTAGGGCTTGCTTTTTCCACTTAGGCCATATTGATTCCAATAGATGAATAGCAGGGGTGGGATTCTACCAGTTCGCACCTATTCTAGAACCGGTTGTTAACATTCTAAGCAGTTCACAGAACTGGTTGTTAGAAGAAATTACTGGCCTAATCCTGTAAGGAAGGCAGGAAGGAAACATTCTGGTGTTGCTTACAGAAACTGCCTCTTCATTAACCCTTATTACATTCTTGGAAGGACTAGACTTCCTGTCTCAGGAACCTCTCTGGAGTTTTTTTCCCTCCTTTGCTAGTACTTTGCTTGTGTGGAGTGACAATTCAAAGTTACAATGGCACTAAAAAAAGTGATGTATGACCATTTTTCACACTTACGACTGTTGCAGCATCCCCACAGTCATGAGAGGCCAGGCGAGGAAATGCGTGCCTCAATGTGAGTGATATTGAGTTGGCCACACTCAATATCACTCCAAGCCATATCCACCCAGTCACATGACAACCAAGCCACGCCCACCATCTAAGCCATGCCACAGAACCAGTTGTTAAAAATTTGAATCCCATCCCTGATCAATAGACTATATTTTCGTTTCCCACACTGAGTATAAAGTAGCTTGAATTGGTCTTGTTGAAGAAACATCCCAATTTGTCTCTTGATCTACTGGCTGCGTGACATCACCAATGTTCTGTCAACTAATATTTATTCAGCTGGAATCCATGGTCTATATCCAAAGCAGAGAACCAGGTTTCCTCTCTAGTAGCAATGAGTTTCCAAGACGTAAATTAAATACTACATAACTGCACAAAACCAAGGAAGCAAGAACTATATAGATTCTTAGGAAGGTCTATTGAAGGCTAGTTGAGGTCAATACAGTAGGAATTTCTCCCCTTCATTTATAGTGGACTAATTAAGATGAAGTCTCTTTTATTTTAAATACTCCCCAGTTTCATTCATCTGGACAAACTTGCATTTAGAATTAGAAATAGAAATACAATCAGAATTAGAATTAGAATTCTTTATTGGCCAAGTGTGATTGGACACAAAAGGAATTTGTCTTCGGTGCATAAGCTCTCAGTGTACATAAAAGTTATAAGTAATAAATCATGATCATAGTAATCATAAAAATACATTTGCTATAAATCATAAGATTTAAAATAGATGTATTTTTGAGATAAATGATCAGTTGATTCCTCCTCTATTACCTGATCCTTTTCATTCCTTCCCTTCCCTTCCTTTCCTAACTTCCCTGCAATCTTGTCTCGTCATTCTCATTCAACAACCGATACAGTTTTCCTTCGTGTTTTGGTTATTTTCTCAGACGGCTGAGCATTTCTTTTAAATTGGTCTTGATAACACTTTCATAAACTTTCTTTCTCAATGGAGCATTTTGGAAACCACTCTCTTGAGGAAGGGACGAGAGTGATATTTCTTCTGCTTATAATTTTCAAAATCACAGTTATCTCTTGCTTCATCACAGTGCCACATCCCTTGGCATTTTTTTCTTCCCAACTATCTGAAGAGCAACCTGGGCTGATCCATCATCCAGGCTGCATAAACACCTTGGGTGAGGTTTTGGGCAGGGTGAATGATACGTAGAAGGATATTGCCTCATCCTCTAGATGTTAGGCTTTTATTGAGCTTTGTCTGTGCTACAGAAGTTCATCTTCAGAGATGTTCTGCTAACAGTGACATGAATACAGTTACAAAGTAAGGAGAGAGTCCAGGCATAGAAAGGATGATCCTCTTACTGCTGCTATTTCTGCTGCTCCTCTTCCTGCCCTGCACCACTTCCAGGATGTGGAAGACCCATTGCCCTTTAACTCTGGGGCAGGATGGGGAACAGCCATTGAGTCATGGCAAGCTAGGAGACCTTCTCATTAGCGGCATCATCTGTGGAACGAAGGCTCATTTTCAACCAACTAATTTCCACAGGACTCCCTCTGCTATGGTTTATGGGTGAGCCTACAGCGGCCTTGCACCTTACCTGATTGTTCCTAAATTGATAAGATTCAGGTTCTTCCCAATATTGAGATCTCTCTCTCTTCTATATGGGCCAATAAGTGCTGCATTTTCTCTTTGGAGGCACATCTGGAAATGTATTTCATGTGCTGCAGCTGGTGTAAGCTGTAATACTGGGTGACATGCTAGAGGGGTGGAAAGTCCCTCTGTGAGCAGATGAATGTGCTAAACAGGAATCCAGAGGAGAAGCAGTAGGAGAAACAGGAGAGTGGGGAGGGGAGAGGGAGGGAGAAGGGGGAGAGGAGTGGAGGGAGAAGGGAAGGAGTGGATGAAGGAGAAGGATCGGGAGAAAGATGAAACTGCTCCAATTATCTGACAGGAAACTGATGATGATTTCTTACATTGTACAGAAGGGAAAAGTTGAATGAATGAAGTGTTTACATTCTGCTTCTCTTTATTCTTGTTTTTCATAAAAGAATAAATAGATGCCTTGGTAAGGCCACACTTAGAATACGGCATCCAGTTATAGTCACCGCAATGTAAAAAAGATGTTGAAGCTCTAGAAAGAATAAAGAGGACAGCAACAAAGAGGATTAGGGGACTGGAGGATAAAACATATAAAGAACAGTTGCTGGAATTGGGTATGTCTAGTTTAATGAAAAGAAGGACTAGGGGAGACATGGTAGCAGTGTTCCAATATCTCAGGGGCTACCACAAAGAAGAGGGAGTCAAGCTATTGTCCAAAGCACCTGACAAGAAGCAGAGGATGGAAACTAATCAAGGAGAGAAGCAACTTAAAACTAAGGAGAAATTTTCTAAAAGAACAATTAATCAGTAGAACAACTTGCTTCCAGAAGTTGTGAATGCTCCAACACTGGAAGTTTTTAAAAAGATGTTGGATAACCATTTGTCTGAAGTGGTGTAGGGTTTCCTGCCTAGGCAAGAGTTTGGACTAGATGACCTCCAAGGTCCCTTCCAACTCTGTTATTCTATTCTATATGAGTCGAATGGTTTGTGCAGAAATCCACAAAACAGAGAAATCAGTAATACTAATTAGGAGGCTGAATTTCAGACCAGGTACATCTCTAGTGCATATATTCATTAAGACTTGCATTTTACAATCTTGGGGGGAAAGGGGATATTTTAAATTATAGAACAAAGAATCTTAAGGCTGGGAGGGATCACAGAGGTCTTCTAGTCCAACCCTCTTGTCAAAGCAGAAAACATTATACCATCTTGGTCAAATGGTATTATCAATTTTCCTGTGCTTGTCAATTTTAATCCATGTTTTTCATGGTAATTCTGTTTTAAAGTCGTTAGTTGCTTTTTAATCTACATATGCAATTCAGAGATTGGCAGTTTAGAAATAAGACTCACTTTCAAAAGAAATCCTCACTCTAAAGTAAGACCATTCCCACACCTCTCAATGACAGTTGACAGATTTCCATATAGCTGGGAACTGTGCTTGGATGTTGACTCTCAGATGGACGTGGTGGCTCAGTAGCTAAGACACTGAGCTTGTCGATCAGAAAGGTAGGCAGTTCGGTAGTTGGAATCCCTAGCACCATGTAATGGAGTGAGCTCCCGTTCCTTGTCCCAGCGTCTACCAAGCTAGCAGTTCGAAAGCATGTAAAAAATGCAAGTAGAAAAATAGGGACCCCTTTGGTGGGAAGGTAACAGCATTCCATGTGCCTTCGCTATTTAATCATGCTGGCCACATGACCATGGAGATGTCTTCAGACAGCGCTGGCTCTTCAGCTTTGTAACAGAGATGAGCATCGCCCCCTAGAGCTGGAAATGACTAGCATGTATTTGCAAGGGGAATCTTTACCTTTACTTTTTATTGACGCTCAATTAATGGTTATTGATACATAGAAAAGTTTTATGGAGTTAAAAAAAAGAACAATGACATTTGTTTGATGTTCATGAGTTGCACATGTATTGATAAGAAAAGAGCTCCAACTTATTGGAAACACCTGTCCTTCCTATTTGCTGTCCAAGAGATCAATCAGAATCCAAAGTTCTTACTCAACATCACTTTGGGCTACAAAATCCAGGACAGCTATTTTGATGTGAAAATGACTTCAGATGCTCTGCTGGATCTGCTTTCAACTGGAAATGCCAACATTCCCAACTACAGCTGTGGAAGGCAGAAAAACATCCTGGCTCTTCTTGAAGGGGCCTCCACGGACATCTCCATCCAGATTTCAACCATGTTGGGTACCTACAAAATTCCTCAGGTGCTTGTGTGTTTTGAATTGTATCTAGATTTGAAATAGGAGTTATGTCATGCCCTTGTCGGAATCTGATTCCAAGGGGGAGGCCGAGCAGCTTTCAGGGCTCCATTGGCTGTGGAAGAAACTGGGGAAGGGCACAGTCTGGCTGAGCAGGGAAGAGGTAGAGCAAGGCAGAGGGAATTCAGAGGAAGACCCAGGCCCACCCCCTCTTCATCCTAGGGCACGCAGGGAGGAATGGAGAAAGGAGCAATGTGAGTTGCGTGGCTTATGGGGGAGGAAAGGGCCCTGATTCCCTTCATTAGCTGCAGCTGGGAACACAGTGTTTAAAAGGGAAAACTATGCACAGCAACTTGTTGGAAGCAAAGCATGAGTTATCTGATATTGTCGAGGTTTATCTGGGTTCCTGGCATCTTCCCAACTGTGTGTGTTTTGCTGGCCTTTCAAATCTGGAATTCCTTCTCCTTCCCTGTCAAGTTAATTACTGCAGTGTGGTTTGTGTGGCTTTTTATTTAATTTGTATGTACTTTGTTTTTGGATTAAATTTCCACCACTTAAAGACTGTTCTTGGGAGAGTTTTTTCTCCAGCCGAAGGTAACCTGGACATTGGAAGCAAAGTTGGAAGTATTAAAGGGACTCTTCTTACTTATGTGACCGTGTTGCCTTTGTGCCACATCCTGGGTCATTACAAGTTAAATGTCCATGGTCTAACATCCCAGTGCAGGATGGTAACCTGTGACAGGTAATTGTGGTCGTCTTCAAAGCATTCAGGAATTCTGAAGTATTATCCAGCCATTGTCGAGGCGGTAGAAACCCTGTCCACCACTGGCACAATGCCAGTCAGATAATTCCAGAAGTCTCAAATATTAGTGGAGAAATGACCTCTAAAGTGAGAATCCTGCTTTAGGACTTATGGGTTGGCAAAATGACAAGGGAAGCAGCTTCCTGATAAAAGTTTCTTTTTTGCAAAAAGTGGGCTATCCTTTCTCCAAGAAACAAAACATTTTAACCCTCAATTAATAATTTGGCTTTAATCTGACCAAACAGAAAAATTTAATCTCTCTCTTTCCTTTTTAGATCAGTTTTACTTTTGCTTCACATGTGCTAAGTGATAAAAGTCGGTTCCCCTTGTTCTATCGGACTGTCCCTTCAGTAGAAACTCAGTACTCGGGGATTGTGAGAATCCTTCATCATTTTAAATGGACTTTAATTGGACTTCTTGCTCCAGACACTGATGATGGAGAAATGTTCATGAGAATCTTCAGTCCCCTCCTTATAAGGAATGGGATTTGTGTGGTTTTGTCGCAAACCATTTCTGTGGTCGCCAACAAATTAAACCTTGTGTTAGAACCATTCTACAAACGGAGAAAAGTCAATGTCTTTGTTTATTCTGGAGAACCAGGTGCCTTCATACATGGAATCTTCATTATGCAGAAAGTGGTTCGGGCTGTGAAAGCACCTACCCCTGACAAAGTCTGGATCACTACAGCTTCCTGGGATTTTATGCTGGATTTGAGGTAACATTCACAAAGTATACTCTACTAACTTTTGCTTTTTTTTCCTTTTTCACCCACTCCCAAAAGTGGAGGATTTCCACTTGTTTTATCAATCTATTAGAAAATTTGTAGAGAAAAAGTTTCGTTGTTCATATTCAAAGCATCCCTTGGCCAAAAAAGGCTGGACAAGGTGCATTGAGAAAGAGAAGCTGAAGATCCAGCTGTCCCAAAAGGAGAAGGAAAGAAACTTCTCTGTAGACAGCTATTATATTTACCACTCTGTCTGGGCTATAGCACAGGCATTAAATGCTGCATACAGTTCCAGAAGATGAAGTGGAAAAATGAAGACAGACCAGAAGTTCATAGGTTAAAACCATGGCAGGTACTTTTTCTACTATAATTCCCTGTCCTCTACTTGAAATATTATAAAGTCTTTATAAAGACTTCACAGTCACTCACGCCCTGGTCACCTCCTGCCTGGACTACTGCAATGCCCTCTACATGGGGCTCCCTGCGGGGAGCACTCAAAGGCTTCAACTGGTGCAAAATGCGGCCGCGCGGGTTATTATGGGAGCGTCAAGAAACTCCCATGTGACGTCTCTCCTGCACGAGCTGCATTGGTTACCGGTGGCCTTTCGGG
>CM042834.1:14318559-14386381 GCA_023653725.1 Bungarus multicinctus | reverse complement strand
TTCACTTTAAGGTTCTGGCTTTGACCTTTAAAGCGCTTCATGGCATCGGACCAGGTTACTTACAAGACCGCGTTCTGCCAGTAGTCTCCCACCGATCGGTGCGCTCCCAGAGGGAGGGTCTCCTTCGGGTCCCAACGGCATCTATGTGCCACCTGGTGATCCCGAGAAATAGGATCTTCTCTGTGGGGGCACCCTCCCTCTGGAATGGGCTGCCTCCTGAATTACGGACAACCACTGACCTGAGGGCATTTAGACGTGCTTTGAAAACCTGGCTCTTCAAGCAGGCCGGCCTGGGTTGATTTTAAATTGGGATTTTAGAATTGGCTTTGTATTTTAACTATTGGGGTTTTAAGGTATAATTTTAGTAGCAGCCTTGAATTTAATCTATTTTTAACTTTTGTAATTGGTATTGTATTTTATTTGGCTGTGCACTGCCCTGAGTCCCTCGGGAGAAGGGCGGTATATAAATCTGATATAAATAAATAAATAAAATAAATAAAGTATTAGTACTGCTTAATAAAGCCATACTTAGGAGCCTGCATCCAGTTTTGATCACCATATTATAAAAGAAATGTTGAGATTCTGGGAAGAATGCAGAAAAGAATAACAAAGATGATTAGGGGACTGAAGGCTAAAACATATGAATAATGGTTGTAGGAATTGGGTGTGTCTAGTCTAATGAAAAGAAGGGCTAGAGGTGATATCATAATAGTCTTCCAATATTTGAAGGTTTGCCACCCAAAAAATGAAATCACTCTATTTTTCAAAGTACCAGATGTCAAGACAAGAACTAATTAGGGGAAACTAATTTGGAAACTAATTAGGGGGAAAAGCAGCCTAGAACTAATGAAATTTTCTAAGAGTGAGAACAATTAATCAAGAGAATGGCTTGCCTGCAGAAGTTGTGGGTGCTTCATCACTGGGGCTTTTAAGAAGAGACTGGGCAGCTGCTTGTCTGGAATGATATAGGATTTCCTGCTTGAGCAGGACTAGAAGATCTTCAAGCTCCCTTCCAAATCTGTTATTTCTATAACTGCGTAGATTGGATAGCGAAGTGGAAATGATGCAATGTGCTGAGGTTTGAGCAAGTCTAATAGTCAACCTCTCACATATAAAATAATAATATTTTAAGTATTTACTTAAATGTTTTAAAAGTAATACGATTATAATGAAATGTATGGATAATAATGTCTTTAAAAATGGACAGCCACCTGAGTTTGAATGAGTTTTGCACCATAGGATTCTCAAGGATTAAAAAAATGGGCAACGTATCTTCTCTTTTTTCCCTCTTCTTTTGTCTCCTTCTTTATTTCTCCCCCTCTTCCTTTCACTATTCTTCTTTCACCTGTTTCAGTTTCTCCCCTTTCTGCAAAGCTCCCATTTTTATAATTTTTCCATGGACGGAAAGTGTTTAGATGAGAACAGCAAGGTGACGACTGAACTCAACATCCTGAATTCTGTGATATTCCCAAATAAGTCCATAAGAAGAAGGAAATTTGGAAGTCTGAAAAGAGAAGGATCTCCAGACTTCAAGCTTTTCATTGATCAAGATGGTACTGCCTTTCTCTCGCTAAACAAGGTTCTTCTAACTGCCTAACTTAAGTCTATCCTATTTATAGATTATGGAACATTAGGAAGGCTGCTTTTAACACAGGCAGCAGAAAAGCAAAGTCATTAGACACACCTCTGCCATGACAAGGTCCAAATATAGAAGTCTGTTTAGCATTAAACCAAACTGGCACTTACAAACCACTATCAGATCATCCATAACTCAGTCCATTAATGGTATAATTCCATGAAAAATCTTGAAGAAGGAATGACCAGAGTGAGGATAACCAGAGAAGTAATAAAGAGTTGTGTCAGTCACTAGAACAGATGATTCAGCAAAGATGAATGGGGGATTGGAGGATAAAACATATGAAGAATGGTTGCAGGAATTGGGTATGTCTAGTTTAATGAAAAAAAGATCTAGGGATGATAAGATGGCAGTGTTCCAATATTTAAGGGGCTGCCACAAAGAAGAGGGAGACAACTATTCTATGAAGCACCAGAAGGCAGAACAAGATGCAATGGGTGGAAAGTAATCAAGGAGAGAAGCAACTTAAAACTAAGGAGAAATTTACTGTTAGAAAAATTAATCAGTGAAACAACTTGTCTGCAGAAGTTGTGAATGCTCCAACCAATGGGGGTATTCAAATTTTTTTACTACCAGTTCTTGGGCATGGCTTGGTGGGCATGGCAGGGGAAGGATATACTGCAAAATCTCCATTTCCACCCCACTCCAGGGGAAAGATACTGTAAAATCCCCATTCCCTCCCCATCCCACTAACCTGCTTTCCAGCTTTGTTTCCTGGGCAGGGCAACAAAAGAAGACCCAGCCAACCAGCTGGGACCTGGGAGGCAGAGAATAGATGGGGTGGGGCCAGTCAGAGGTGGTAGTTACTGGTTCTCTGAACTACTCAAAATTTCCACTACCGGTTCTCCAGAACTTGTCAGAACTGGCTGAATACCACCTCTGGCTCCAATACTTGAACTTTTTAAAAAAGAGATTGGATAACAATTTGTTTGAAACTGAATAGGGCTTTCTGCTTGAACAGAGGGTTAGACTATAAGTTCTCCAAGGTCCATTTCAACTCTCTTATTCTGTTAACAGGATACTAGTTTGAAGTTCCAAATTCAGCCCACAACTGAAGAATAACTTTTCCTCCTGATCATTCTCATGTCCACAAGTAAATGAGATCTGTCACGTTTCCTTATTTCTCCTTCTTTTTTCTACTCAGCCCCTGCCTACTTCCCAGTGTGTGGAGAGCTGCCATCCAGGGTTTGTCAAAGTGCCTCAGGAAGGAAACCTCTTTGCTGCTATGACTGCCTTCCTTGTGGAGAAGGGACCATCTCTACTTGGGAAGGTGGGTGATGCTGGAGAAAAAAAGAGGCACTGGAGGAGATGCGTCAGTGTATGTTTTATTATGCATGCATGCATTTGTGTGAAAATTGGGACTTTGGGGAAAACTAGCAGCCTCCTTGGGTTCATGCAGTTTTTGCCAGAATGACAAAAGTCATGGTGTGACACAAATCCATAAATTTCATTTTATGTGTCATCGCTCACTGTCACCCTGCTTTCATCGGTCTGATCCTATGGCTACTGGTGCTAGGGCCATTTGTGACATTCTCCTAGGAGCCCACAAAAGCAAACTAGCATATTGGTTTTCATCAGTGGTGGGTTTCAAAATTTTTTGCTACCGGTTCAATGTTTGCAAGTCACCTTCTGCTGCAAGCACTGTGTATAAAACAGCTGGCGTGCAGCAATTGGTTGTGCCATGCGAAGCAGCTGAGGTTGAAAAGCAGGAAATAAAGATCAGTATAGAGCCGGGGCTGATGGGAGGGCCCAGCAGCTGATTGTCAGAGCAAACTGGTTCACTCACAGTAATCATTGGAGCTACCGGTTCAGTTGAACCAGACCAAACCGGTAGAGTGCCACCACTGGTTTTCAGAGTGAAAACTTCAGGGACCCACTAATTGTGTTCACTGAATCAGTGATACACATTCCTCTTTTAATAATTGGCAAGGTCTTGGTATGGTTCCAACTCTGATCTAACCCCAGAACACACCCAGTAAAAGAAAAAGTTTGAAACTTCCCACCATAGTCACATTCTCTAATTAGCTCACAATCCATTACTCTGGTGACTCCAAACTCCACCTTCAGCCATCTTCAGGCACCTTCTCAGTTCCCATGGGAAAGAATGCCAGTTAGCCACAACATTCCCACTTATCTCTACGACCCTACCTTCCTACTGTTAGAATGTGGCGAGCCTGAAGCTTCATTAAAATCCCTTTACATAATACCTAAAGGAAGTTAAGAAGAAGAATAGGAAATGACTAAATAAAAGATGGCTACAGGTATGTCAGCTTCAGGGTTGACACCTGTGATGTATGGTTGGTACCCATTTTTCTAAATTCTTTCCATGCTTCATCATTCATATAAAATCTCATATTCGTATAAAACACATACATGTGAATGAGTTCTCATTCAAAATGGGAATTTGAATACTGCAAACTTGGGAAAAGGTTTAAAAAAAAAACATTACATGAAGATACCAAAGTGGTATCACTACTGGAAGTGCGACCCTTTCTTGATCGGGACGCCTTACGCACGGTCACTCATGCTCTGGTCACCTCTCGCCTGGATTACTGTAATGCCCTCTACATGGGGCTCCCTTTGGGAAGCACCCGGAGGTTGCAGCTGGTACAAAATTTGGCTGCGCTGGTGGTTATGGGGGCATCTAAAAGCTCTCATGTGACACCTCTCCTGTGCGAGCTGCATTGGTTGCCGGTTGCCTTCCGGGTGCGCTTTAAGGTTCTGGTTTTGACCTTTAAAATGCTCCATGGCATCGGACCAGGCTATCTGCAAGACCGCGTTCTGCCAGTAGTCTCCCACCGACCTGTGTGCTCCCATAGGGAGGGCCTCCTTCAGGTCCTGACGGCCTCTATGTGCCGCCTGGTGACCTCGAGGAACAGGGCTTTCTCTGTGGGGGCACCCGCTCTCTGGAATGGGCTCCCCCCTGAGTTAAGAACGATCACTGACCTGAGGGTGTTCAGGTGTGATTTGAAGACCTGGCTCTTTGAGCAGGCTGGCCTGGGCTGATCCTAAATTAATTTTAATGGGGTTTAATGTATTGAATTTTAAGTTGGGATTTTAAATTCGGTTACAGCCCTTATTTAATTCTATTTTAATTGTTATATATATGTGGTTTTAGTAGGCTGTGCACCGCCCTGAGTACTTCGGGAGAAGGGTGGTATATAAATCTTAATAAATAAATAAATAAAATAAATAAATAAATAAGTGATATTACACCCAAATATGAGGGATACGAGGAAAATGGTCAGATATGAAGAATTATTAGATAATCAGGGGAATTTAAAAATGATTGATAAATTAAAAGAACAAGATATAATTATAGATTGGTGGTCATACTTACAAATTCAGACAAAATTTAGGAAAGACTTAGAAGAACAAGGACAGAAAAGGACCTACAACAACCGGACCAAATTTTGACAGGCAAGGAGATAAAATTTATAACAAGAATGTATAACTACTTGTTGGAAGTGGAATTAGAAGAGGAAATAGTAAAGGGATCAATGATTGCCTGGGCAAAAAAATGTAGGGCATAATATAAATTTAGAGGTTTGGGAAAAATTGTGGACTGATAACTGTAAATTGACATTGTCAACAGCATTTAAGGAAAATCAATATAAAATGTTTTGTAGGTGAAACCTAGCCCCAGCAAGACTGGCCAAAATGTATCCAAACACAAAAGCAGAATGTTGGGAGTGTAAATATAAAGAAGGAACGTTCTTCCATATGTGGTGGCAGTGTCCTGAGGTTAGAAAATATTGGATGAGGGTACAAAGATGGTTATTAGAAATTACAAATCACAAATTAGGACTTGAATCGGAAATATTCTTATTAGGAATAATTAAGGGAAAATTGAGCAAGGTCATCAGATACATCATTATATATATCATAACTGCAGCGAGAATAGACTTCATATAGGGATGGAAGAAAGAAAAGATACTATCTGAAGAAGACTTATTATTATTATTATCGTCATCATTATCATTATCATCAGCAGCATTATCATTATTATTATTTTTCAGTTTATATACCGCCCCCCTCTCCCAAAAAGGGACTTGGAGCGGTGAACAGCCACAATAAAACATACAAATTACAAAAGTTAAAAAAGAGTTTAAAATTGATTAAATAAATGGCTGAAGTAAAATTAAAATTAAAATTGAATTAAAAATTTAAAACCCTGCTCATAACGTTAAGCCAGACCAGCCTGTTGGAAAAGATGGGTTTTAAGTGCACGTCGGAAGGCTCGCAGGTCAGCAACGGCCCGCATCTCCGCCGATAGTTCGTTCCAAAGGGAGGGTGCTCCCACAGAGAAGGCCCGCACCCTCAGGGCTGCCAACCGACATCATCCAGCTGGTGGCACCCCGAGGAGGCCCACTCTATGGGAGCGCACCGGCCAGCAGGAGGCCGATGGTGGCAGTAGGCGGTCCCGCAAGTACCCGGGTCCCAAGCCATGGAGCGCTTTAAAGATGGTCACCAACACCTTGAATCACACCCGGAAGGCCACCAGAAGCCAGTGCAGCTCGCGCAGGGGTGGTGTAACATCCCAGAGCGCCCAAGATCACCCGCACGGCCGCACTCTGCACCAGTTGAAGCCTCCGGATGCTCTTCAAGGGGAGCCCCATGTAGAGAGCATTGCAATAATCTAGGTGGGAGGTAACGAGAGCAGAAGTGACTGTGCGCAATGCGCCCTGATCCAGAAAGGGCCACAACTGGTAGATCCGATGGACCTGATAAAAAGCCCCCCTGGTGATGGCTGATATATGATCATCTAATGACAGCTGCACATCCAGGAGGACTCCCAGATTACACGCCCTCTCCGTGGGAGCCAAAATTTCACCCCCCATGGCAGCAATGGAATGAGCTGACTGTATCTGGGCACAGGGAACCACAGCCACTTGGTTTTGGTCGGGTTGAGCCGAAGCCTGTTGACCCCCATCCAACTCTGCAGGGCTTCCGGCTTCCATCCACTTGACACAAAAAATAATGGATTGTGCAGAACTGGATAAATTCACAATGGAATTAAGAGGCAAAGATGATTCAGACTGTTATTCGATTTGGGACAGGTGGTACAAATGGGTGGAGGATAGAAATAAGAGCTGATGTTTATGTATAAAAGGAGATGTATGTATTAATAACGACACAAACACTGTTAATGTGAATAGAGATTTGTATTTTTGTTTTTTAAAAATAAAATGATTTTTTTAAAAAATGGGAATTTGACCACATAGAAATGAAAAAGCTGTACCAGAGACATTATTCTTTTTCTTCTCAGATGCAGAAAAATGCCTGAAATGTCCAGAAGATCAATATCCAAACATGGCCAAAGTTCAATGTATTCCTAAGATGATAACTTTCCTCTCCTACCAAGAATCTTTGGGGATCATCCTAGTCTCTTTTATCCTATATTTCTCCATCACTACTGCTCTGGTGTTAGGAATCTTCATTAAACATCGAGAAACTCCCATTGTCAAAGCTAACAACCGGGACCTCTCCTACATCCTCCTGGTCTCCCTCCTGCTTTCCTTTCTGACTTCCTTTCTCTTCATTGGTCAGCCAAGAACACCCACCTGCCTTCTCCGTCAAACAACATTCAGCATTGTTTTCTCACTCGCTGTCTCTTCTGTCTTGGCAAAAACTATTACGGTGGTGCTGGCCTTCCTGGCCACAAAGCCAGGACACACCTGTGAGGAGATGGCTGGGAAAAGCTTTGACCAACTCCATTGTTATTGCTTGTTCTAGTGTCCAGATTGCCATTTCTGCCTTTTGGTTGGGAATCTCTCCCCCTTTTCCAGATTCAGACATGCATTCCCAACCTGGAGAGATTACCCTGCAGTGCAACGAAGGGTCTATTGTCATGTTTTATGGAACCCTCAGCTACCTGGGCTTTCTGGCTTCCATCTGCTTCCTAGCCAAGAATCTTCCTGGGGCCTTCAATGAAGCCAAACTGAACACCTTCAGCATGTTGGTCTTCTGCAGCGTCTGGGTTTCTTTTGTGCCCACCTATCTGTACACCAAAGGAAAATTCATGATAGCCATGCAGGTCTTCTCCATCTTGGCCTCCAGTGTTATGCTGCTTGGTTGCATCTTCATTCCCAAATGTTACATTATTATCCTGAGACCACATCTCAACACTAAAGAACAACTTAAAATAAAATAAAATTAAAATAACAAATTAAAATAAAAAACAAATTAAAATAAAATAAAAATGTAGTCTTATGGGGGCTTTTATTTTAAGATGATAGTTTCATTTGGCTTAGGAATGATGATCAATCGGAGCAGAAACTGAATAATTTCTTTCGAAAATAATTTTCTATGAAAAGAGACCTCAAAATATTTTATTTTATTCTTGCTCTGGGTTTCTCATTCTCAGGAATTTTGCTTACTTTTCCTGTTATGCTTAATCTTTTCCTTGTCGTTTACTTACAATTCCATAATTTATTTTTTTAGAGAATCGGGACACAGCCAGACATAAACACTTGGTGATTATAATCAGTTTTAAGCCTGCATAGACTTTATTTGTATGAGCCACAGTGTTTAGAATGCAGTACTGCAGGCTACTTTTGCTGACTGCAATTTGGCAGTTCCAATCTCACCAGGCTCAAGGTTGACTCAGCCTTCCATTCTTACGAGGTGGGTGAAATGAAGACCCAGATTTTTGGAGGCAACATGCTGACTCTGTAAACCATTTAGAGAGGGCTGTAAAACACTATGAAGTGGTATACAAGTCTAAGTGCTATTGCTATATCAGTTGTGCTAAACAAGAAATATAAAATTCTGAGATGTAAGACCCGAATTATTTAATACTCACAACACAGAGACAGGTCTGGTTCACAATTTAAAGGTTTATTAAAGAAAATAAGTGTTTGCAAACGGGTCTTCAAGTCCCTTCCAAAGTGGATTGGGTACAAGAAGAGCAAGATTTAATGGTCAAACAATACATTTTATACATTCTACACAATATATGCCATGCCTAAGAAGCCCTCCCCACTCCCCTTATTATCTCTCAATCATACAATAAGGTAAAGGATTGGCTTCACCATTTCTCCCTAGGCACCGGATATCTTATCTTGTTTACTTGTAGCTTTACCTTGGGCAGATGTCCCTATCTTATGTGCCTGTTTTATTGCCAGTGGCCTTACCTGGGTGGATGTTCCTGTTTTGTAAGAAGCCTGCAACTACCCAGCATGTTTTGTTTCATTGAACATACTTTGTGGTTAACATACAGCAACAAAGACAACACAGCTTAATAATGCACTTAATATTTCTAATTCTATTATAAAAGAGTAACTTACAAAATAAAATACAAGCTAAATAGTCAAGACCTTATTGAGGATCCAAACTCTGTCAACTACATAGCCAAAAAGGCATTAAGAGTTGTTAATCTAATCCTACGTAGCTTCTTCTCTGGTAATATCATACTACTAACTAGAGCTAGACCTACACTTGAATACAGCTCATCAGTCTGGAATCCATATCATGTATCTGATATTAACACAACTGAGAAAATCCAGAAATATTTCACAGGAAGAGTTCTCCGCTCCTCTACTCATTGCAGAATACCTTATGCCACCAGACTTGAAATTCTAGACCTAGAAAATCTAGAACTACTCTGCCTTCGGTCTGATCTAAATATAGTATATAAAATCATACATTGCAATGTCCTACCTGTCAATGAATACTTCAGCTTCAATCATAACAATACAAGAGCACACAATAGATACAAACTCAAGGTTAACTGCACCAAACTTGATTGCAGAAAATACGAGTTCAGCAACAGAGTGGTCAATGTTTGAAATACTCTACCTGACTCTCTGGTTTCTTCCCCAAAGCCCCAAAACTTTGTCTACTATTGATCTCACCCCCTTCCTAAGAGGCCTGTAGGGAGCGTGCATAAGCGCACCAATCGTGCCTACCGTCCCTGTCCTATTGTTTCTTTTTATTTTTTTATTTTTCTTATAAATATCCATCTCATGTATTCAAAACTATGTTTATTCTTATACCTGTATCTTGTAAGTAATTGACTAAATAAATAAATAAATGAAATGAATATGGTTTCTATTGTGCTGTGATTTTTCACTAACATACTATTCTCCAGCCCTCCCTCTAAACATGGAGACCTAGAAGAACTCAAGGGTCCCCAGAGGAAATGTTTAATTATCACCATCCTTGTCTTTGAGACATCTTCTGCTACTTCTCCAGTCATTTGTTTGCATATAAAAATCAGACTAAAGCAACATGCAAGAGCTCTTGCATCAGCCTCTAGTCATCCTGAGTAACATTCAGGATAGGAAAAGGCTGGCCTGTATATTGTACCTTTCTCTCCTTTCCACGTGAAACTTGGTTTGCCTCTGTCTGAATCAGGAAATCATTTGCTTTTCCATTTTGTGAATGTTCTTTGAATTCTTCGAAGCCTTTTTGTGGTTTAAAAACAGAAGTGACTGATTCAGCCAAAGGAGGAATGAATCTCCTGCTAGTGCTTCTGGTGTTTGAGCTAATCCAAAGAAATTTTGGGAGGCTCACAGTCAAATGTCCCCCTGATTTTGAAGCAGCAGGACAGAGGAAAGCCCTGGAACTATTATGGGGCAGGAGATCATATCATCACTGTGTTTGAAACTGCAACAAATCCTTCCCTTGAGCTGTTACAATTTAATGGGGCTAGGTATATGTCTTCTGTGTAAGTCATTCAGTGTGATGGAGTTGCATTTGCATTTTTAATATTCTTCTTTCTTTTTCTTCCACCTTATTTGTAAATTGTAGGATAGGTGTATATTGGTGAATTATTTTAATTTATGGGGCTCGCCTCTTTTGCCTTATCTTGTACAAGACTCAAATGTGAGGATGGAGCAGAAGGAAACCTAAAGGAACCTAAGAAAGACAAACACAGAATTCAGAGCATCTCCTAAAATATGAGTTCATCCTGTTCATACTGATTTTTATCTCATGTAGTTATTGAAAAGTTTATAGTTGTGTTGATTGCCTGTCATCATAGAATAAGAATGACTTATTTTTAGAATTGCTTAGGTGACTCACTTATTCATCCATGTTCTTGCTTTAATGATTCAGTATCCCTACTTGACTGAATGACTGTGAATCATGGTCATTGGAAATACAAAAATCAGCATTAGTACAAATATTGATATATTTGTGACTATTAACCCTGGTTGAAGGCTATGTCCATTCCATCCTCTCAACACTTTTGGAAATTGAAGGGGGATATGTGAATATCATTTGACTCTGGTTTTTGATCAATGTTGGCTTATTTTGATGTTTCTGTTGTTCATGATGATAACATAAACATATTTGTGCAGTGCTAGAAATACTAATCTGGCAGGAATGCAACCCTACATTTTCGTCATTCAAGTGGTCAACAAGGATTCCCAGCTCCTGCACAATCTCACACTTGGATACAGCATCCATGACAACTATTTGAGCACACTTGCCACTTCGGATGCCTTGTTGGACACACTATCTGCTGGAGAAGCCAATATTCCCAACTATAGCTGTGGAAGGAAAGACCATCTTTTGGCTCTTCTTGATGGAACCAAAAGAGACATCTCCATCCAGATGTCAACTTTAGTAGGCACCTTCAAAGTCCCACAGGTGTGTGTGTGTGTGTTTCTCTGTAAATGGAATGGTGAGGTGTGAGCAATAGATCTAAATGTTTCTTCTGTGTGGAATTCAAGAGCTGCTTTTCACCCTGGCCATTGTAGGTGTCATGGCTAGGAATAAGAATCTACGATGGTGAAGGAACAAGGATTGAGGCAGGCAACTTCTTGTACTTGTTAATGTTCTCTGTTTTAGATTCTGTATCTTGATATGGCCAATAGCTAATCAGCAAGCCATTTTATTAGTTATTGTTTGTTTATTTATTGAATTTATATTTATATTGGTGACTCAAGGCGGCTTACAGAATATAAAACCATATTTAAAACAATAAAAACTAACAAAAAGAATCAAATAAATTAATAAAGTACAATATAACAAAACCACTCCCCAACTCCCACCCTCCGCCCCGGTGACAGCAGATCACATGAGCCATTTAATGGGCTCTAACCTGCTCTAGATCCCCCAGGCCTGCTGGCAGAACCAGGTCTTCAGCACCTTCCAGAAGAGTATTAGAGTGGAGGCCATTCTAATATCTGGGGGAATGATGTTCCAAAGAGAGGGAACCACCTCGGAGAAGGCCCTTCTTCTGGGTTCCACCAGGTGTATCTCCTTTAGGGATGGGACCTGCAACATTCCCTGCCTCCCAACTCTGATGCGTCAGGTAGATGTGACTGGCAAGTGATGGTCCCTCAGATAACCTGGTCCCAAGCCATGAAGGGCTTTAAAGGTGACCACCAGCACCTTGAATTGCACCCAGAAAGCAAATCAGCAACCAATGCAGCTTCTGCAGGAGAGGTGATACATGTGCACACTGGGGTCTGCAAAAACCATGCTGGCCACTGCATTTTGCACCACCTGGAGCTTTCTTCAAGGGCAGCCACATGTAGACTACATTGATTATATTCATTAGAACAAAGTTGGATCTGTTAAAAACGAATATTTTGGACTTGAGCTCACCCCAAATGTAACACTGCATTCTTCATTCCTTTTTCAGATCACTTGTTCATTTGTTTCAGAGGCTCTGAGTGATAAAAGACAATTCCCCTATTTCTACCGGATGGCTCCCAAAAATGGGATCCAGTACCCAGCAATTGTCCAACTGCTCCTCCATTTCAGATGGACCTTGATTGGTCTCTTTGCTTCAGACACAGAGAAGGGGGAGAATTTCATGAAGATATTTACTCCTATGCTTGTCAGGAATGGAATTTGTGTTGTTATATCACAACGATTCTCAACAAATACGCCTACAACACACTTCAGGGATGCCATCTCTAAGTGGAGACAAGTCAATGTCTTTGTTTTCTTTACCGACTTTAGTACCATGATGGATGGAATTCGCCATGTCCATTTCGCACTTGAAGGTCTGCCACAACCCATTGAAGGGAAAATCTGGATCATCACACTTTTTGGACAATTACCAGTAAAAAGTCATAGCCTTTACAAATACGTTCATAGTATTTGGAACTTTTATATACAGGAAAGAGGGTATGATGATAGCTTTCAGCCATTTATCTTTGTGGAACCACAATTTCAAAGTCGGTCTTTTCACTGTTCTTTTTCAAAGCACTTCCTTTCTGTCAAAGTCCGAAGAAGATGCACACAGCATCTTCCACTGGAGACTAAAGGGAAAAGACACAATAACTACTACCATATTGACCATCGTGCTTATAGTGTCATTAAGACTCTGGGCTATGCCTTGAATGCTGCATATTCCTCCACATCCAAGAGGAGAAGGAATAAGAGATTGGTGGCTTCAAGACTTCAGCCATGGCAGGTAAGGGTTACACAGATTCATCAAGCTTAGTGTCAGGATTTCAGCAATCGCCCTAATTAAATCATGAGCCTTGAGCCAAACTTCAAAGAGCTTCAAAGAATTCATTAGGAGTGACATATTGGCATGACTTTTCGTTCCTTTGAAAAATGAATCCAAAGGGGAAGGGAAACCATCTCAACTGACGTGCTACAAAAGGCCAGACAGATGTTGCCAATATAGCAGCTTGGGGCATAATCTTTCTGAAAGAAGGAACTATGGCAGATATATTTTAATATTAAATACTAACTGATGTTTAAAAAGGAAGTTGTATTTTTAAAATAAATCCCTGTATGTAGGGGTTCATTATTAGCACTGTAGAATTTTATGCTCATAAATTTCAAAGTGATCTAAACCCTTCCTCTCTGCAGGAGTCCCATTCTTTGGATAATCCTGAGGTTTTCATAGAGTTTAAGAATAATCTCTTGATTTCTTTGTTGGTTCAGTTTCTGCTCTAGAATACTCCCTACATTTCATTATTCTCTCAATATATATTTTATTTCTATATGATTGAAAAATTTCACAGATCTGTTTGAAGACAATGGTAAAATTGTTCTTCCAACTAAGAATAACAGAATAACACAGTTGGAAGGGACCTTGGAGGTCTTCTAGTTCAACCCCCTGCTCAGGCAGAAAACCTTATACCCTATAGCATTTGAGACAATAGTTGTCCAATGTCATAAAAACTTCCAGTTTTGGAGCATCCACAACTTCTGGAGGCAAGTTGTTCCACTGATTAATTGTTCTAAATGTTGGAAAATTTCTCCTTAGTTCTACGATGCTTCTCTCCTTCATTAGTTTCCACCCGTTGCTTCTTGTCCTGCTCTCAGGTGCTTTTGAGAATAGTTTGACTCCCTTTTCTTTCTAGCAACCCCTGACATATTGGAACACTATTATCATGTCTCCCCTAGTCCTTCTTTTCATTAAACTAGACATACCCAGTTCCTGCAACCGTTCTTCATTTGTTTTAGCCTCCAGTCTCCTAATCATCTTAGTTGTTCTTCCCTGAATTGTTTCTAGAGTCTCAATATTTAGATCTATAATTTCAAGAATATCTGCTAGTTAGACAACTGTATTAGAACAGTTCAAACATTCAAATATGTAGAGACCAACTGGGATAAGAAACCAAAGAGTTCTGCTTTTAAACTTTCTGGTTGTTTCCATTCTAGCTTCATCCTTTTCTGAAGAAGAATGAATTTTGCAATTTTTCTGAGATGAAAATGTACTTGGACCAAAGTGGAGATCTGATCGCCGATCTGAATATTATGAGCTTGGTGGTTTTCCCTGAGGAGAATTACATTGAAGAGCAAATGGGAAGTTTTGAAAGACAGAGACTTATCATCAGCCAAGAGACTCTTTCCCTGCTAAAGTGGTTCAACAAGGTGGGTGAAATATTAGCCTTTTTTCTGTCTTCAAAAGCCTTATGACCCAGTCAGAAATCCCACTTCACTGATAATTGAATGTGTAGAGTAAAACTTACAATTTTCTCAGATGGAAATTATTATCAGCTAATATGATCTTTTCCTGCTAAACTGGCTCAAGAATGTGGCTTTTACATGGTGGCTCAGTGGCTAAGATGCTGAGCTTGTCGATCAGAAAGGTTGGTAGTTCGGTGGTTCGAATCCCTAGCATTGCATAACGGAGTGAGCTTATCCCTCATCCAAATCATTGATAAAGATGTTGAAGAGAACTGAGCCTAAAATAGAGCCTTGTAGTATCTCCATGTAGATGCAGTTCCATTGAGGACTACATATTTTCTTGCAATGTGATCTGTCAGAAGGAAAGGGAGGAACTAAATAAAGAATTTGCCAGTAGTCATATCTCCTACAACCATTTGAAACTAATTAGAAATTTCATATCTATCTAAAAGAAGCCCATAGTCCACTGGATAAATGTTCTTGTTGACCTCTATTTCCCATGGAATGGTGAGTCCTAACGTGTTTTCATTGGCATTCACTATTTTTCCACTTAGTCTCTACCTCAATCTATATGTGTAGAAAATTGTCATCCAGGATTTGTCAAGCGAACTCGAGAAGGAGAGCCAGTTTGCTGCTATGACTGTGTTCCTTGTCCAGAGAGGACCATTTCCACTCAGGAAGGTGGGTGACTCTGGAGGACAGGATACTGGAGACATAGAGAGAACTTGATCAAAGTGCACGTTAAAGAAACATATACGCTTGAATATTTTGCTGTTGCTGCTGTCAGCTGTGCCTCCATTCAAAATCCAAGAAAGAAAACCTTAGACTCCATTTTTTATAGAGAAATGTACTTTTACTGGATATGAAGTGGTAGCAACAAAAAGAAAGCAAAATCTGAGGCAAAACGGTATGGAAATTACATATAGAAAGTTATCCCAAGTCCCCTCCCCCAACAGTTCAAACTGGACATCCAATCTGAGGGGTGTATAGTGTCATGTGGATTACATCTTTGGGTGGCGTCTCATACATCTGGTATGCCAAGACAGTTGACCTTGGCTTAGAAAAGATAAGTGGTTGCAGTTGCACAGAAAGCAGGAAAGTGTCCTTTTTTGTACAGTTCACACAACTTAGACCTCCAGCACCCTCCCCCAAAAGCCCCAATTATCCCTCCCCCTGTTTCCATAGCACCTGACAAGAGCCAAGCAGTAAAAGATGTCAAGCAGTAAAAGATGTCAGGAAGAATTCTTGGAGGGTGACAGTTGCTCTTTATATTCAAGGAAGGACATCATGGATTTATTTCAGCCATCTCTCTTCTACTAGTCAGTTTGAAGCTGTCCATGTTTACCTTTGCTAAAAACATGTAAACTCTTTGAAAGTTGGGGAAAAGTTTCAGATCAATAGCTCAAATCAATTTTACATGCAGGCCAAAAGATACTAGCCATTCAGTGTCCCCTCAAACATGTGATGGGCAGCATATAAATTTAACAAACAAACAAATAAAATACCTCACTCAATCAATTCGATAATCTGTCAATGTTTATTCAGATGATACAGCCTTATAAAAGAAATATATAATCATGAGGACTATGGAAGGTAAGCAGTTGGGTTCAAGGGATAAGAGAAAACTGAATTAAGCACCCAACATAAAATCCTTTAAGATAATTTCAGTGTAAGAGAAGGGATGAAACTAAATTTTCTATCAGCAGGGATCTGTCTCTCTCCTCTCCAACACTCTAACCACCCATCTTATGGATTGAGAACTATAGCACAAATATTACTTATAGTCCTGGGTCAACATCAGAAGTGGTATTCAGCAGGTTCTGACCAGTTCTGGAGAACTAGTAGCGGAAATTTTGAGTAGTTCGGAGAACCGGCAAATACCACCTCTGACTGGCCCCACCCCCATCTATTCTCTGCCTCCTGAGACCCAGCTGATGGGCTGGGTCTTCTTTTGTTGCCCTGCACAGGAGAACGGAACTGGAAAGCAGGTTAGTGGGGTGGGGAAGGAATAGAGATTTGGCAGTATCCTTCCACCAGGAGTGGGATGGGAATGGAGATTTTGCATTATCCTTCCCAGTGGTGGGATTCAAATTGGCTTGGTTGGCATGCTTTCCCTAACACCGGTACACAGCTTTCCCCATACCAGCTGAGACCTGCAGTGCCAATCAACTGAGAGAATAAAGAAGAAAAAAGCGCAGGGGCAGGTGGGAGGGCCAATCCTGTGCTTTTCTTTTCTTTTTCCTCTCAGCTGATGGATGATTTTTTTCCTCCTCTCAGCTGATTGTCAGCTTTTTTTATGACCAGTTCCACCGAACCGGTCCGAACCAGTAACATACCACCACTGATCTTTCCCCTGGAGTGGGGAGGGAAGGGAGATTTTGCCGAATCCTTCCCCTGCCATGCCCACCAAGCCATGCCATGCTTACCAAGCCACCCTCACAGAACCGGTTGTAAAAATCTTGAATCCCACCATTGCAACAAAGGTATATTTCTGGACCAACATTGGGGATTGGGAATGAGAGGCAGATTTTAGCAATATTTCTCTTCTTCACGGATGGTTTCAGTTGCTAATGTTGGAGGATAGAGTTCAGGCCCCAGGTCCATTCTCCTTTCCTTTTTATAATGTTCATTAAACTGATAGGTGAGTCATTTGGAAGGAGGGATTGGTGCATAAAACAAACATTACTTTCTGTTTCTTCAGATACTGAAAAGTGCACCAAGTGCCCAGATGATCAATATCCAACTGAGAACAAAGTCCAATGTATCCACAAAACAATAACCTTCCTGTGCTATGAGGAACATCTAGGCATTATTCTGGTCTCCTTTGCCCTGCTCTTGTTCCTAACCACAGCATTTGTTTTAATCATATTCATTAAATACCTAGAAACTCCCATTGTCAAAGCCAACAATCGGGACCTCTCCTACATCCTCCTGGTCTCCCTCCTCCTTTGCTTCTTGTCCTCCTTTTTATTCGTTGGCCAACCAAGAAAAATCACCTGTCTTTTGCGACAAACAGTGTTCAGCATTGTCTTCTCAGTAGCTGTGTCTTCTGTGTTGGCCAAAACAATCACAGTGGTGCTGGCATTTCTGGCCACAAAACCAGGGAACAAAGTGAGAAGATGTTTGGGGAAGAGCTTGGCCAACTCCATCATTCTTTCTGGTTCTGCTGGCCAAATTTTCATCTGTGCCCTGTGGCTGGGAATTTCTCCCCCATTCCCTGACTCTGATCTTCAATCCCAGCCTGGAGAGATCATTCTTCAATGTAATGAAGGCTCTGTCACCATGTTTTATGTTGTCCTTGGTTACATGTGTTTCCTAGCTGCCATTTGTTTCACAGTAGCTTTCCTGGCCAGGAACCTTCCTGGAGCTTTCAATGAAGCCAAGTTGATCACTTTCAGCATGCTGGTCTTCTGCAGTGTCTGGGTCTCCTTCCTACCCAGTTATCTGAGCACCAAAGGGAAGTCCATGGTGGCTGTGCAGGTTTTCTCCATCTTGACCTCAAGTGCTGGTCTGCTGGTTTGCATTTTCATCCCCAAATGCTACATTATCATCTTGAGACCAGATCTAAACACTAAGGAACATCTAATCATAAAAGTAAGGAACTGATAGTGAAAAAAATTCTTAACTCTTGTGGTGGGTCAGGTGTGGATGTGTCCGATGAGGGTCTTGTAAAGGGTCTTCAGAAATTAACTCACAAGCTTCATCCTACATCCAGGCTACAGATACTTGCCACTATTGCAATGTTATAGGGTTTGGATTAGAAGACCTCCAAGATCACTTCTAACTTTGTTTTAGAAACTACTTGGTTTAAATTGAGTATGTGTTGCAAAAATAATGCCAACAATGAGCTGTTCTCTGCCATGTAAGGCTTTGGTGGATCTCATCCATCCGTCTCCCAAACCAAGAAACATTGATCTGCTGTACCCCATAGAATTCATGGAATAGAAACATTATCAGCTGAACCATTTCTCTGGTGACAGATAGTGCCACTTGTACAGTCATCCCTCTTATCACTTAGACACTTAGTCATCCCTCTTATCACTCAGTAATTATTGCAGGTTAAAGGTCTAATATGACATGATTATTCCCAACTGCACGTTCCAAAGTTTTTTTTTCAGGGGGGTTCACACACAGTGTCAAATGTGGGAGTCCCAAAGGAGTCCCCACCAAATGCATGCATACAACCATGGGAAGGGCCACCATGTCCATTTAAACTAGTTTCTGGGTGGATCTAGCAAGGAATCAAGTTGCACCATCCAAAAGGTTGTAGGCAAAGCCATCATCAGAGATGCAGACATCACAGGCGACTGTTTATTTAATAAACGAAGAAACTTCAAATTATAAAGAATCTCTGCGTCTTACATCACTACACAAAGATAACATAGAATATATTTTGGAAAAAAAATAAAAAAATTAATTCACTCTGTAACTTTCTCCCTATTTACTGAATGATACAGTTCCAAAGCCATCATTTTCCTATTTAGTCAGCAATCATTGAAAAACTTATAGTTCTATCAATTCTATCAGGACAAAGATAGTTCAATACCAGGGAATTCCTCAAGTATCACTTTCTAGACATATCCTGACAAGAAGGACCGCAATCGCTACAGAACAGTGCCCCAGGAGTGTAGCTGTGGTTTTTCATTAACATGCTTTTCTCCAGCTGCCCTTCAGGATCCCCGAGGAGAAGTTGCTTCTCACTGTCTTTATCACCATCCTGGTCTTTGAGATCTCTTTGGCTACTTCTTTGGTGACTGCTTTTGATGTAAACAGACTAAAGCTACATGAAAGAGACCTTGCACCAAAAAAGAATAAATGGTTCAGGTCACCTTATGCATGGCACAAGTTTTGGAACAGGCAGGGGCTGTGCTCTTGAATGTCCCTTTCTCTCCTTTCTGGATGAAGTTCAGTTTATGTCTGAATCTCTGAATCAGCAACTGGCCTAGGGGTTTTTAAATTTTAATCTGGTTTTTAATTTTTCTTAATTCCTTTGTTGTAATTTTTAGTAGATCCAATTGTTTTTAATTCTTTTAATTTTTAATATTGTAATATTGTATATATGTTTCATATGTGTATTTTTACCCTGGCTGTTCACCGCCCCGAATCCCTTTGGGAGAGGGGGCGGTATA
This sequence comes from Bungarus multicinctus, assembly GCA_023653725.1. NCBI lineage: Eukaryota > Metazoa > Chordata > Lepidosauria > Squamata > Elapidae > Bungarus > Bungarus multicinctus. The sequence goes on along the minus strand of CM042834.1, from coordinate 14,366,785 downwards.
TAAATTTAACTAATAAATAAATAACTAATAAATAAATCAACAAAGATTGGCATTTCCATCTTGTGAAAGTTCTTTGAATTCTACTAACATTTCTTGTTGCTCATTTTTAGAAACAGAAAAGGGATTGATTCAGCCCTATGAATCATGGAACTCCAACTTCTGCTTCTAATACTTCTGGTGTCCCAGCCAGTCTCTGGGCAGTTTAGCCCACTAAAATTTGAGCACCAGGATGGAAAAAAATCCATGGAGATGTTAGAGGCCAGGATATATTAGTGATCTGCAACAGCAGTGGGATCCTAACTGTTCCACTATCAGTTTGGTGATCATGCGTACGTGCATGCACATCTAACACATGGGCACATAACATATGTGCATGCAGCTTTCCCCACACCAGCTGAGGCTTCCAGTGCCAATCAGCTGAGAGGATAAAGAAGAGAATCCATAGGGATCGGTGGGAGGGCTGATCCTGTGCTTTTCTCTTCTTTCTCCTCTCAGCTGATTGGATACTTTTCCTCCTCTCAGCTGATCGTACGAGGCTTTTTTTTTCACTACCGGTTCGCTTGAACCGGTCCCAACCAGTAGCCTACCACCACTGGTCTGCTAGGCTGCATCTTTATCCCTAAGTGCTACATTATTATTTTAAGGCCAGACCCAAGGGAGCAGCTTACATCCAGAATAAATGTAAAACCATGAGACATAACACTGTTATGATATTGGAAGAATTATAAAAATGTCTTGTATTTGAAAGAAAATATTAATTATGTCCGCTTAGATTGGAGGCAGTAGTCCAAGAAAATCAGCCGTATATATTTCTGAATTGGAAACTATTGAATGAGTGGGATCATCATAATCAATCCTGCTAAAGAGAACTCTGTGAACATTAATCAAGAACAAGGGAGGTACTAAAACCATTCTATAAAGCCTTAGTAAATCCACACCTAGAGTACTGCATCCAGTTTTGGTCACCACATTATAAAAAAGATGTTGAGACTCTAGAAAAAGTACAGAGAAGAGCAACCAGGATGATTAGGGGACTGGAGTCTAAAACATACGAAGAACGGTTACAGGAAACTGGCCTTGGCTTGTCTAGTGAAGAGAAGGACCAGGGAGACTTGACAGCAGTCTTCCAATATTTGAGGGGCTGCCACAGAGAGAAAGGAGTCAAGCTATTTTCTAAAGCGCTTGTAGGCCAGACAAGGAATAGTGGATGGAAACTGAACAAGGAGAGATTTAACCTGGAAATAAGGAGAAATTTTCTGACAGTGAGAACAATCAACCAATGGAACAGAAGTTGCCCTCGGAAGTTGTGGGAGCGCCATCACTTGAGACTTTCAAGAAGAGATTGGACTGCCATTTGTCAGAAATGGTGTAGGGTCTCCCGCTTGGGTGGGGGGGTTGGACTAGATGACCTACAAGGTCCTTTCCAACTCTGATTATCTGTTATCTATTATTTACAGCAATTTGGTGTTTGGCAACTGCCAATGACCCTGAAACTTTTAATAATTAATTTCAGCAATTATTCTGACTGACAGTGGCTAACAGTGTATTTGTGTGAGACAGAGTATGTATGAAAAGAGGCAGGATGGATTCAGTGGATTTAAGAGAAATACTTTCAGTCTTGTAAGATTGATGTTAACCCTTCAAATCTAGACAAGCACCACTACAGAATCTTGCTGTGGTTCTTGAAAGTAGCCTAGTTCTAAGCTCTAGTGCTCTTTAGCATAAGACCAGCTCTTTTCCTTGCACTTAATAATTGATATACAACCAGTATAGATTTCAACTTGCTTGTGCTTCACCTGAACTTGACTGGAAGGAGCCAAAATAGTACAAAACAATGCCTCCAGGTGTGTATCTCTTTTTTTTCACCAACATGCTTTTTTCCACATAACCCTTTGCACATGGAACCTCAAAAGACCTTCAAGATTCCCAGAGGAGAAGCTGCTTCTCACTGTAATTATCACCATCCTGGTATTTGAGACCATTTCTGCTACTTTGCTGTAAACATCAGACTGAAGCAACATGGAAGGGATTTTTCATTAGAAAAGATAAATGCCTCAGATGACACTCTGTGTGATACAAGTGTTGGGACATGTAAAGGCTTTGCTCATGAATGTACCTTTCTATCCTTTCCAGGGGAAGCTAAGTTAGTCTCTGTCTGAATCAGGAAAACCACTGGCGTTTTCACCTTGTGAAAGGTCTTTGAATTCATCTAACTCCTCTAATAGTTCTTCTTTAGAAATGGGAAGGAGATTGAGGGTTATATGAATTATGGACCTCGTATTTCTGCTTCTGATACTGCTAGTATCCCAGCCAATCTCTGGGAAACATACATTGAAGTGTCCGGTACCTTTGGAGCAACAGAATGGAGAAAATTCTTATTACAAGCCAGGGGACTATATCATTAGTGTGGTCACCACTGCAATACAACTATTGCACACAAAGTTGCCTTTCAACATGGCTCCATATAGTCAGTTTCGTGCGTAAGTCATTCAATATGATGGAATTGCATTCCTTCCATTTGCATTTCTAACAATCTTCTATTTTTCTTTTTGTTTCACTTACTCCTAGATTGCAAAATATGTCTAATTTCTTGAATTGGTTTCCATGGTTTCTTTCTTTTGTCATGTTTTATGGAAGAGTCCCAAAAACCAAAGGTCAGGCAGAAAAAAACCCTGAAAGAATCCAGACTATTTTCCCTTTCATGTCCAATCTTGATTTCAACACTTCAAAACTGAATTGTTAAAAGAGTTATGGTCATCTCTGCCCAGCCTATTTCTATATTTTTATGACTGTTCATTGATAGACAGATCCAAATCTTTATAAAAATAGATAGATTTGTTTTTAGAGTTGCTTTTCTGAGTCACCTGTGAAATATCTCCTTCCTATTCTGGTGCTTCTACTTTAATGATTCAGTGATTTTGAATACTAGTTATTGGACCAACAAAAATAAGCCCTACTACAAATAATATTAACTTTGTTAGAAGATTATCCCCATTCCATTGTCTCAACATTCACAAAAATTAAATAGGAGTGAGTGACTATAATTAGTCTCTCATTTTGAATCAAAATTGAAAAAGAGAAAAAGAGAAATAAATAAAATATTGGATGATGATGATCATGATGATGGCATCAATATTTTTTACACTAGTTTGTCTACTGATAAGTCTAGAATCCTTGGCTTCATTTTTGCCATTCAAGTGGTCAACAATAATCTCCAGCTTCTGCTCAATCTCACTCTGGGCTACAACATCCATGACAAAAATATGAATGCTATTGCCACTTCAGATGCCTTACTGGACATGCTCTCAACTGGAGAAATCAATGTTCCCAATTACAGCTGTGGAAGGATGGACCGCCTTTTGACTCTTCTTGATGGAGCTGCCAGGGACATCTCCATCCAGATGTCAACCTTAGTAGGCCCCTACAAAGTCCCACAGGTTTGTACATGTGTGTCTCTCTCTATCTGGTAAAACAGGTATGGTGGTTGTTGGTGAGCAATAGATTCAACCTCATTTTTTTATTTTGTCAATTGCTTACAAGATAATAGGTATAAATAAAAACATAGTTATGAATACATGGATACATATAAGAAAAATAAAAAATAAAAGAAACAATAGGACAGGGATGGTAGGCACTTTAGTGCGCTTATGCACGCCCCCTACAGACCTCTTAGGAAAGGGGTGAGGTCAATAGTAGACAGTCTAAGGTTAAAATTTTTGGGGTTTGGGGAAGAAACCACAGAGTCAGGTAGAGTATTCCAGACATTGACCACTCTGTTGCTGAAGTCGTATTTCCTGCAATCAAGTTTGATGTGATTAACCTTGAGTTTGTATCTATTGTTTGCTCTTGAATTGTTATGGTTGAAGCTGAAGTATTCATTGACAGGTAGGACATTGCAATGTATGATTTTATATACTATACTTAGATCGGACTGAAGGCAGCATAGTTCTAGGTTTTCTAGGTCTAGAATTTCGAGTCAGTGGCATAAGGTATTCTGCAATGAGTAGAAGAGTGGAAAACTCTTCTTGTGAAATATTTCTGGACTTTCTCAACTGTGTTAATATCAGATCCGTAATGTGGGTTCCAGACTGATGAACTGTATTCGAGTATTGGTCTAGCAAATGTTTTGTATGCTCTAGTTATTTGTGTAATATTACCAGAGAAAAAGCTACGTAAGATTAGGTTAACAACTTTTAACACCTTTTTGGCTATGTAGTTACAGTGGGCTCTAGCACTTAGATCATTAGAAATAGTACTCCAAGATCCTTGACAGGGTTTGGATCATCAACAAGATCTTGTCTATTAAGCCTGTATTTTATTTTCTGATTTTTTTTTTTCCAATAAGTAGGACAGAGCATTTATTTGTTGAGATTGAAGTTGCCATTTGTTTGACCATTCTGATACATAGTCAAGGTCTTTTTGAAGGGTATCAGTATTGTCTGTGGTGTTGAATAGCTTTACATCATCAGCGAAGAGAACGCAGTTCTTGATATGATCACAAAGGTCATTTATGTAGAGTATGAAAAGAGTTGGTCCTAGAACACTGCCTTGGGGGAACACCACTGTTGACAAATACAGAATTTGATAGGATTCTCCCAATTTTGACCCCTTGTTGTCTGTTTTGACAGGAATGTTTCTATCCAGTTATGCAGGTGTCCAGAGATACCATAAGATTTTAGTTTTAGGAGTAGTTTGTCATCTACCACTGAATCAAAGGCTTTACAGAAGTCTATGTAGATTGCATCTATTGCTTTGCCCTGGTCGAGTTGTGTAGTCCATATGTTTTTGCAGTGTAAGTGTTGCAGATTACATGATAGTTTTTTTCCTGAAACGATCTTAGCAAAAAAAATAAATATTTTCAATGTTTATGGAGATTCTCAGTCATCCAGGTCATGGTTGTTCCAAAGGTGCTTTTTCAAGAGGCAACTGGACATTCTGGTTTTTCCTTGAAGACATTTTGCTTCTCATCCAAGAACTGAAGAAACGTCTTGAATGGGAATATGTGTGTGTGTGTGTATGTGGATTCAGAGTGACCAGTAGCATTAATTCAATGTTTTATCAGAAAAGTTACAAGCATATATAGACCAACATGTAAACTATTTCCCCCTTTATGGTGTAATTCAACATAAAAGGCTTGAAGAGTTTTAAGACCTCTGGAGAGGACTTTCTATAGTTTGAAATATTCAAAACATACCCTGATTGCTGGAGCCCTCTATTGGCAGGTTGTTTGTAAATATAAATAATGTCTGCCATATCCAATTGAATGGAAGTTAGCAATAGTAGTTCATATGCATATCCACATTTTCTTCTTTCTCTAAAATCAGGGCATATAATGATTGTTGTAAAATTGAAGCTATTGGAAACTGACAAACTCTCAGATTTGTGTCTGTTTGAACAGACAAAATTTCAATGAAAGAACTAATGGATTGTACAACAGACAAATTCTTTTGGGAGCTGTGGTCTCTCTGTCTCTTGCACAACTGGAGAACAAGCTAAAAAAATTGTTGCACAACGTATCTAGGATCTTGAAGCAGAGAAAGAAATAGCTATTGTAGGTAAGGTTGGCACACTGAAATGGATGAGCTGTTACAAACTTCCCTCCCCAACTGTTCAATATTGAAACTCAGAAATGTCTAAACATTTTTGGGTAGTATTTATTCAAGCAAGATTTGAGCAGTTGGACAAAACGTTTATGGAAGATTTAACTAAGTCACTTATAACAAGCAAAGTTGTATTTGTGGATGTTTGAGAAATAGAAGATGTAACACACATATATTTGAATTCAACTCTGTAAGAAGTCAATATCTTGGACTGTACATTAGATGAAAGACCTATTTCAGGGGAGGGTTCCCGTGTGTCTAAATTTTTATCTAGGTTTTTATTAGGGTTAGGAAAAAAAATCCAAACTGGGTTTGGGGGACAGCCCACGGGGGTTTGGAGTCAGTCAGGCTGGCACGCACGTCCGGGAGGGCTCAGAGTGTCGTGGGTTGGGGGGGCAGATAGAGATTAGGCAGCCAGGTGGGTTCCATCGGCACCGTAAGTGGGAGGGGCAGATACGGCGGGGGTAGAGGGCCATATCAGGCTAGGGGATCGCGCACCCGCTGTCTCCAAGCGGGAGCGCGCTCCGACCCTCTTCACCCTTCTTGCAGGCCTGGTTGTGCAAAGTCTCAGGCCCTAAGTACCCGGCTGATGTTGTGCAATGCCAGGTCTGCGGTTAATAAGGCCCCCCTGATTTACGACATTATTCAGGAGGAGGGCGCGGACCTGGCAGGTGTCACTGAAACCTGATTGGGCCCAGAGGGTGGTGTTCCTCTGAAGGAGATGCGCCCACCAGGTTTTCAAGCATTTCATCGGCCAAGGTCCCAGGGAAGGGGTGGTGGGGTGGTGGTGATTATTAGAGAAGTCCTTTGTCCTAGGGAGGCCACTGTTCCTCAGACGGCTGGTTGTGAGTCTCTCTTTGTGAAGTGGGGTCAGAAAGTTCAGATGGGCCTTTTGATAACGTACCTGGTTCTCTGCCATGTATCATCGGTCCTGCCTGGGCTCCTCGAGTTAACAGCCGGGCTGGCGGTTGAGACCCCTAGGCTTTTAGTCATGTGGGATTTCAACCTGCCTTCACTCGGGGAAACCTCTGGGGTGGTTTGGGAGTTCCTGGCTTCCATGGCGGCCATGGACCTGACTCAATTAGTTTCTGGCCCCACTCACACTGATTTTTGTCTCTGGTCAGTGGTTGAATGATCGTAGTTTTGGGGATTTAGTTATAAAATCCTTGTCATGGCCCGATCATTCTCTTCTTAGGCCCGACTTCTGTGCCACCACCCCCCACCGCAGGGAGGCAGAACCGAGCAGATGGTTCCGCCCCAGACGCCTGATGGATCCCGAGCGGTTCCAGATGGAACTTGGGCAATTTCCTGAGACTCTGGCTCATAACTCAGCCGGAGACTTGATGGCCACCTGGGATAGGTTGGCCACCAAGACTCTGGACTGAGTTGTGCCTTTGCGACCTCTGACTCAGCACAGATCCCATCCAGCTCCGTGGTTTACGGAGGAGCTGAGGGAAATGAAGTGCCGGAAAAGATGTCTGGAGGGCGTTTGGAGGGCCAGTCGCGCCGAGTCTGACTGGATGCGGGTGAGGTCCCATATTAGGACCTACCTGGTGGTGATAGAGGCGGCAAAGCGTTCACATTTCTCCGCCCTTATTGTGTCAGCAGAAAATCAGCCTGCTGCTCTGTTTAGAGTGACCCACTCCCTGCTTGAGCCGAGAGTGCGGGAGGACCTCTTGCAGGGCAGGGCAGAGGAGTTTTCCCGATTTCTGCACAATAAAATCGCTCAGATTCAGGGCGGGCTGGACTCCAGTTGGACGGTCCCGGGGGGAGGTGTCCAGAGCAAGTCTTGAGACTGCTATCTGGGAGGAGTTTGATCCTGTGACCACCGAGGGTGTGGACAGGTTGCTGGGGAAGCTGAATACCACCATATGTTTGTTGGACCTGTGCCCCTCCTGACTGGTCTCTACCTCTAGGGAGGTGACACGAGGCTGGCTCCAGGGGATTGTCAACGTTTTGTTGAGGGAGGGATCGCTTCCTACCGCCTTGAAAACAGTGGTGGTGCGACCCCTCCTCAAGAAGCCTACCCTGGACCTGGCTCTTTTAAATAACTAATGTCCAGTCTCCAACCTCCCCTTTGTGGCGAAGGTTGTCGAGAGTGTGGTGGTGCGTCAACTTCCTCAGTACCTGGAGGAAGCGACTTACCTCGATCCTTTCCAATCGGGCTTCAGGCCCGGGTACTGCACCGAAACAACATTGGTCACATTGGTTGATGATCTCTGGTGGGCCCGTGACAGAGGTTATTCCTCTGTACTGGTCCTATTAGATCTCTCAGCGGCTTTTGATACTATCAACCATAGTATCCTATTGCAGCGGTTGGAGGGGTTGGGAATTGGAGGAACCATTTTGTGGTGGTTCTCCTCTTTCCTCTCTAACCGCTCGTAATTTGTGTTGATGGGGGGGGAAGAGGTCTACCCCAGGCCCCTTGTTTGTGGGGTGCCTCAGGGGTCGGTCCTCTCCCCTCTTTTGTTCAACGTTTATGTGAAGCTGCTGGGGGAGATCATCCGTGGCTTTGGGGTGAAGTGTCATCTTTATGCTGATGATACTCAGCTTTACATCTCCACCCCAAACCACCCCAACAATGCTGTGGAGGTTATGTCCCGGTGCCTGGAGGCCGTGCGGATTTGGATGGGTGGGAACAGGCTTCAGCTCAACCCTTCCAAGACTGAGTGGCTGTGGTTTCCGGTGGCCCGATATAATCAGCTGACTCCGTCTCTGGCTATTGGGGGAGAGATCTTAACCCCCACAGAGAGGGCTCACAATCTAGGCATCCTCCTGGATGCACGGCTGTCTTTAGAAGATCATATTACAGCTGTCTCTAGGGGGACTTTTTATCAGGTTTGCCTGATTCACCAGTTGCGGCCCTTCCTCGGGACGCCTTATGCACGGTCACTCACGCCCTAGTCACCTCCTACCTGGACTATTGTAATGCCCTTTACATGGGGCTCCCTGCGGGGAGCACCCGGAGGATTCAACTGGTGCAAAATATGGCTGCGGGGTGGTATGGGGGCGTCAAGAAACTCCCATGTGACACCTCTCCTGCGTGAGCTGCATTGGTTGCCAGTGGCCTTCCGGGTTCGCTTTAAGGTTTTGGTTTTGATCTTTAAAGTGCTCCAGGTTACTTGCAAGATCACGTTCTGCCAGTAGTCTCCCACGACCGGTGCGCTCCCACAGGGAGGGTCTCCTTCGGGTCCCGATGGCATCCATGTGCCGCCTGGTGCCGCCTGGTGACTCTGAGGAACAGGGCCTTCTCTGTGGGGTCACCCGCCCTCTGGAATGGGTTGCCTCCTGAGTTACGGATGACCACTGACCTGAAAGCATTTAGACGTGTGTTGAAAACTTGGCTCTTTGAGCAGGCCGACCTGGGCTGATTTTAAATTGGGGTTTTAAATTGGGGTTTTTAGAAATTGGGGTTTTAAAATTTGGGGTTTTAGAAATTGGGGGTTTTTATATCTTACTATTGGGGTTTTTAAGTATAATTTTAGCAGCAGCCGTGTATTTAATTTCTTTTAACTTTTGTAATTTGTATTATATTATAGTTGGCTGTACACCGCCCTGAGTCCCTCGGAAGAAGGACGGTATATAAATATGATATAAATAAATAAAATAAATAAATATTGGTATCCTTATATTAAAACAACATATTTCCTTGTGTTTAGAAATCTAAATGTCTCTATAATATGACTCTTTATTTGAACAAAACAGTTCAGTTGATGGTAGATATAATAAATAAATAAATATGATTTGCATTAAAAACAGAGAAGTATACAGTCTAAGGGCAATCAACAAATTTTTTCATCAGAATCAAGTTGGATTTATTAAAAGTAAAGTAATATTTTTGACTTGATCAGACCCCAAATATAACACAGCATTCTTCATTGCTTTTCCAGATCAGTGATAAAATTGTTTCAGGGGCTCTGAGTGATAAAAATCAATTCCCATTTTTCTACCGGATTTTCCCCAAATTAGGATTCTACGACCCAGCAATTGTCCAGGTGCTCCTCCATTTCAGATGGACCTTGATTGGTCTCTTTGCTTCAGACACAGAGAATGGAGAACATTTCATAAGAACTTTGTCTCCTGTGCTTTTCAGGAATGGGATTTGTGTTGTTATATCACAACTAGTATCAAAGGTTCAACCTACATCATCCCTCTGGAATGCCATCACTAAATGGAAACAAGTCAACATATTTGTTCATTTTATGGAATATGACTCTCTTCTGGATAGAATTTGTCCTTTCCATATAGTGCTTATGTATTTGCCAGGAGCCATTGAAGGAAAAGTCTGGATCACAACATTCTTGGGAACATATAAAATAAAACAGAGTGAACTGTTCAGATATATCCATAGTATTTGGACCTTTGCTTTTCAGGAAAAGAAAAGACCTAAAGATTATTATTTTCAACCTAATGTATTCGTGGAACAGGAATTTGAAGATCATTATTTTCACTGTTCTGTTTCAAAGCATGTCTTTTCTGTCAAAGGCAGGTGGAGATGCACCCAGAAAGCGCCACTAGAAAACCAACAGAAAAGGAACAGTATATGGATCCGAAGTTACTACCATCTTTACAGTGTCATTAAGACTCTGGCCCATGTCTTGAAAGCTGCATATTCTTCCAGATTCAGGAAGAGAAAAAAAGAGGATAAAGAGAGGTTGACAATGCCAAGGCTGCAGCCATGGCAGGTATGGGGGTCCAACAATCATCCAAGAACCATATGCTTAATTTTCCACTCCAGTAGACCAATATGGCTCTTATTGTTGTCTTTCCTTGAAGTTGAAAGCAGTTCCTTTGACCTTCCTTGGTTTCATTGACCTTCCATAAATCTCAACCAATTTTTGTGCAATGTCTTATCTGTAGACCTGTGTCTGCAAGTTGATTTTACACTGGAGTTGGAGTCACCCAAATCAGAACATTCAAGGAATTATGGAAGCATTTTCCTTCTTTCCATGAGTATCACACTACCAACTCAAAGTCAATCAACTACTGTTTTGAGACCACCATAACAAATCTTCTTCTAAAATGTGGTATTCATCATGCTGCTTCTAGTGCATCATTAATGACATTAACACCCAATTCATATGATTACTAAATCTTAAAATTTTAATACCAATTTTTTATCATCATTGACCAGTATACATATATAATAAAATGTGAAAAAAGTAGAAATCAAATCTGAATGATAGATCTACCGGTACATTGTCGCTGCCATTTTATTTTCTTATGTAAGAACCCATAGCCTGTCAAGTCCTAGTTGTTAAAAATGAGATATTTTTCTAATAGATTTAATTTATGCACTTCTCTCTATCAGTAAATCATTTATATTTTTCTGGATCCTTCTCATTTTTAAAGAGATCAAAATAGCTTTGTCTAAGAGATTTATATATTTTGTAACACAAAAGCTTGCATCAGGAAATTAGTAGTCAACTCTACCTGTCTATGTTAATGAAAATATGGAATTATAGCTAAGGGCTAATTTTATTAATAACTCCCCAATTTTATGAGGAAAACTCTAAATAAGTTGAGTACAATTTTTCAGACAATTATAATTCATTTACATATCGTACTATCCAGTCCTCCCTTAAATATCTTCCTTATCATCACATCATGAAGTAGTTTGTCAATACTTTGCAGAAATCAAGCTATATCATCACAATTGCCCCAATCCATTAGAATATAGAATAACAGAGTTGTAAGGGACCTTGGAGGTCTTCTAGTCCAACCCCCTGCTTAGACAGGAAACCCTACACCACTTCAGACAAATGATTGTCCAATCTCTTCTTAAAAACTTCCAGTGTTGGAGCATTCACAACTTCTGGAGGCAAGTTGTTCCACTGATTCATTGTTCTAACTGTCAGGAAATTTCTCCTTAGTTCTAAGTTGCTTCTCTCCTTGATTAGTTTCCACCCATTGCTTCTTCTCCTACCCTCAGGTGCTTTGGAGAAGGATGTATAATGACATGTGGGATTGACCTTCAAGGATAGGAGAAAGAGCTGCTATCTAGAAATTGTCAGATAAAATGAAGGGAGATTGGTAGCTGCTTAATAGGCAGAGAAAGGAACTCTGAATTAGATGCTGTGAAAATTGTTGGAGAGAGATTTGTACTTTCCCACTTGCACGTTTCTGTTAATATAGCTATACAATGTAATAGAATTGCCACATACGATCGTGTTTCTCATTTGGTCTATCTGAGAGAACATTAGCCTGGTAACGTTCTTCTTGACAAATACATACTTTCTGGGAATCACTCTTTTGTTCTGAATGAGTTTATAAATAATTTCTTCATTTGTTTCTTTATTCCATTTATTTGTGACCTGATCAAAATGCTCCCTATAATTGGCAAAAGTTATCAATATGTATTTTGTCAATATATAGTTTGCATAGGTATCATTGATAAATTCTGATGAACCTTTCTTTTTCACTTTTCAACCAGTTGTTTGGAAACATTTTTCAGTTTTCAAAACACCTTGTTCTCCCAACTAAACATGTTAGAGAAATGTAGAAGAAAAATCCAACCTGTCACGACTGCCTCTGTTCATTTCCTACAAAAGAAAAATCCTTGGCTCCATAGAGTTAAAGAAAAGTATTTTTACTAGGTAGATGCTGAAAGAAGACAGTTTCAAGCAAGTTTTGAGGGAAAACCTATGAGCACAGCAACTTCAAACACAGTATACAGCCCAACCCAAGGGTGGGATTCTACCAGTTTGCGCCTATTCGCTAGAACCGGTTGTTAACATTCTAAGCAGTTCGGAGAACCGGTTGTTAGAAGAATTTACTGGCCTAATCCTGTAAGGAAGGAATGAAGGAAACATTCTGATGTTGCTTAAAGAAACTGCCTCTCCGTTAACCCTTATTACATTCTTGGCAGGACTAGACTTTCTGCCTCAGAAAAAAACTCTCTGGAGTTTTTTTCCCCTCCTTTGCTGGTACTTTGCTTGTTTGGAGTGACCATTCAAAGTTACAATGGCACTGAAAAAAGTGACTTATGACCATTTTTCACACTTACAACTGTTGCAGCATCCCACAGTCATGAGAGGCCAAACAAAGAGATGCGTGCCTCCATGTGAGTGATGTTGAGTTGGTCACGCCCAGCCAATAACATGACCACCAAGCCATGTCCAACCAGTCATATGACCATCAAGCCACACCCACCACCTGAGCCACGCCCATAGAACTGGTTGTTAAAAATTTGAATTCCACCCCTGGTCCAACCCCCTTGTAGATAGGCAACCGCATACCAGAGCCAATGGCCTTGGCCTTGGAAATAACAGCAGTTGCAAAGCTGCAATATAAGCTTCCTCCTATTCCCTCCCCCCTACTCTATGGCAGCAAGCAACAGCCTAGCTGACACAAGCATGAAAAGACCACCTGGGTTAAGAAACCAAGGTTTCTGCTCTTAAAATTCTTGAATGTTCAATTCTAGTTCCACCCCTTTCTGGAGAAGAATGAGTTTTGCAATATTTCCTGGAGGAAACTCTACTTGGACCACAATGGAGATGTAGCAGCAGATCTGAACATCATGAGTTTGGTGGTTTTCTCCAAGAAGGATCTCATCAAAGAGCAACTGGGGAGTTTTGTGAGACAAAGTCTTACTGTTAACCAAGATACAGTCTCACAACTAAAGTTGCTCAATATGGTGAGGAAAATATTTGTGTCTTTTCTCTTTGGCCTGAGCCTGAGGACCTATTGTAAGTGGGCTAAGCTTGGTTACTATACTAATGACCAGGCTAAGTAGGGGGTTGGACTAGAAGACCTCCAAAGTCCCTTTAAAGTCTGTTGTTTTGTTATTCTGTTAAGGTGTCCTTCAGGTGCTATCACATGGAACACTGTTTTAAGCTGATTCAGACATCTACAACATGGATTCTGGGTGATTATCATGGCCCTTTTGTGTTTGCACTTTAGTATCTCCATAAAACTGGTGAGAGGAGCCATGGGGTGCTAAGGATTGTGGTCCATTTTGCTGGTTCCTTGTCCAAAATTAGTAAGAGAGAGGGAGGTAGGGGGGAGGGAAGGGAGGAGGAGGAAAAGGAGGAGGAGAAGGAAAAGGAGAAGGAGAAGAAGACAAATGTCAATGTTCATGTTTGGACTCAATCTGATGGAATAGAATAGAATAGAATAGAATAGAATAGAATAGAATAGAATAGAATAGAATAGAATAGAATAGAATAGAATAGTTTATTGGCCAAGTGTGATTAGACACACAAGGAATTTGTCTTGGTACAAATGCTCTCAGTGCACATAAAAGAAAAGATACATTCATCAAGAGTCAAGAATCATAAGGTACCACACTTAATAATAGTCATAGGGTACAATGAATAATAGTGATAGGGTACAATGATGAAATTAAATGAATAATTGGTGGTGCTTCTTTTGGTCATATTTGGAAATAATCTATGGAATTCAGATTTATCTTGTCTTGATTGGGGGGATTATATTCTGTGATGTTGTTAAACAGACCAGTGAGGATAAGCCCTTCCTGATATTGGAAGTAACAAACATTTTGAAAGGAAATGCTAATTAATTTGCCCTTTGACTTTTAAGAAGACATTTCATCTGAAAACCCATGAATGCAATTGTTCATCTTGATTGCCTGCTTCCTTAAATCTCTCTAGGCAAAAAAGAATGTCCATATTTAATAAATAATAAATGTGGATTTGTCTTCCCATAACAGTTGGTGTCACCTAGTTGTAGCTGCAGCCAAATGTACCTGTGTTACTTTTTTTGAGGGACATGTCCTCATGATGGAACCCCCATCTCATTTCACTACTAAACTAGACAGTTAGGTTAAGTCTTATTTCAGAAGCACGGCAGCCATGTAAATTGAACTAATAAACATACCCCAAAAAAATTATGCAGCACAAATTTTAGGGAATATTTGCTTTGTATCTTAATTGGGAGGCTTTTTTTGACTACTTTGAAAGGAGGGTGACTTTGCAATATTTCACATAGTCCAGAAGAAATGTTTCCAGATACTACTAATTTCTTTTTTCATCACAGTTTTATTCTGTTTTAATAAATCTGATATAGAATAAACAATTTTAGAATAAATTTTATTTTAATTTTAACATTAATAAATCATCATGCTTTAAAGTCATAGATATACAAATAACGGAGGAAAGCATGATAATACAACCATTAGGAGGAACCCATTGGTTGTAACTTAATGCTAAAATCTTTATTCAATTCCATCCCTCCAGACCTTATCAAGTAGAAAAGTCCTTTCTTACAATGTGATATCCCTGAAGTAAAAAGGGAGAGCTAAATAAAGAATCTGCCAGAAGTTATATAGAATAGAACAGAACAGAACAGAATAGAATAGAATTCTTTTATTGGTCAAGTGTGGTTGGACACACAAGGAATTTGTCTTGGTGCAAATACTCTCAGTATATATAAAAGAAAAGATACATTCGTCATATCTCCTACCTCTTTGCTAACTAGTTAAAGATTTCATATTTGCCTAAGTGAAGCCCACAGACTTCTTGGCCAATGGTATCAGTGGTGGAATTCAAATATTTTTACTACCAGTTCATGGGCGTGGCTTGGTGGGCGTGGCAGGGGAAGGATACTGTAAAATCTCCAGTCAGAGGTTGTATTTGCCAGTTCTCCAAACTACACAAAATTTCGACTACTGGTTCTCCAGAACTGGTCAGAACCTGCTGAATAGGCCCCTGGTTTGTGGGGTGCCTCAGGGGTCGGTCCTCTCTCCCCTCCTGTTCAACATTTATATGAAGCCGCTGGGTGAGATCATCCGTGGTCTTGGAGTGAGGTGTCATCTATATGCAGATGACACCCAGTTGTACATCTCCACTCCGGACCACCCCAACGATGCTGTGGGGGCTATGTCTAGGTGCCTGGAGGCCGTGCGGGATTGGATGGGCGGGAACAGACTTCGGCTCAACCCATCCAAGACCGAGTGGCTGTGGTTTCCGGCGCCCCGATATAGCCAGCTGATACTTTCGCTGGCTATTGGGGGGGAAATTTTGCCCCCCACAGAGAGGGCTCGCAACCTGGGAGTCCTCCTGGATGTACGGCTGTCGCTTGAACATCACATTGCGGACGTCTCCAGGGGGGCGTTTCATCAGATCCGTCAGATCTACCGGTTGCGGCCCTTCCTGGATCGGGACGCCTTGCGCACGGTCACTCAGGCCCTTGTCACCTCTCGCCTGGACTATTGTAATGCCCTCTACATGGGGCTCCCTGCGGGGAGCACCCGGAGACTCCAGCTGGTGCAAAATGCAGCCGCGCGGGTGATCATGGGGGTGTCGCGTAGCGCCCATGTGATGCCTCTCCTGCGCGAGCTGCATTGGTTGCCGGTGGCTCTCCGGGTTCGCTTTAAGGTTCTTGTTCTGACCTTTAGGGCGACCCATGGCATGGGACCAGGTTACCTGCAGGACCGCATTCTGCCAGTGATCTCCAACAGACCGGTGCGTTCCCATAGAGAGGGTCTGCTCCGGGTGCCGTCGGCCTCTATGTGTCGTCTGGTGGCGCCGAGGAGTAGGGCCTTCTCTGTGGGGGCCCCCGCCCTCTGGAACACTCTGCCTCCGGAGCTTCGTACCGGCACGGACCTGAGGGCCTTCAGGCGCGCGTTGAAGACCTGGCTCTTTGAGCAGGCCGGCCTGGGCTGAGATGGTTTTAATTGGTCTCCATATTATTTTTAATTTTAACTGGGGTTTTAAGGGGGGGGTGGAGTTTTTCTTATTTTCATTAACCAGCCAACATTAATTTAATACTTTTTTAACTTTTGTATTCTTTGTGGGGTTTTAGATGGGCTGTGCACCGCCCTGAGTCCCTCGGGAGAAGGGCAGTATATAAATTGAAATAATAAATAAAATAATAAATAAATAATAAAATACCACCTCTGAATGGTATGTCTACCTCCATTTTCCATATATGGTTACTTTTAACTGATTTTCTTTGGCATTTTTCTTTTTCCACTTAGTCTCTGCCTCAGTCCAAATGTGTGGACAATTGTCGTCCTGGATTTTTCAAGCGGGCTCGAGAAGGGGAACCAATTTGCTGCTATGACTGTGTTCCTTGTCCAGAAGAGACCATCTCCACTCAGGAAGGTGGGTGACATTGGATGAAAGGGTACTGGATTCATTCAGATACTTTAAGTCAATGTTCGTGTTGAAAGATGCATTTAAGTTTGGCTAGTTTGTTGTTGTTCTTTATTTTCAAAAATGTCTTTAATAATGGGAGGAATAAGAAAAAGATTCAGAAAAAAAGATAACTCTTGCACTCATACAAATTTGAGTGGCTTCTGGTTTTCACCTCCATAGGTTTAATGATAAACTATCTCCTACTCTGAATAAGGTGGCACTCTCCTGGATGAAGGTGCTGCACAATTTAGGGATCCTCCTAGCCTCACAGCTACTGCTTAATGAGCAGGGGCATAGCAGTAGCGCTTAAACTTATATACCCATCCATAGTGCTTTATAGCACTATGCAGTTTAAAGAGTCAGCATATTGCTCCCCACAATCTGGGTCCTTATTTTATTGACTTCTGAAGAATGAATTGAATTAAATTCTTTATTGCCATTGTATGTATATACACAGTATGCATACAACGAAATTCACATAACACCCAGAGACCAGACTCAACATGCACACACACCTGACAATCCCAAACACCTCCCCACCCACCAAAATTGCCTGCCTCCTAAAACACACACAGAGCATCCACACAACAGACCAAGTAATACTGTCCAACAACTCACTGGTGGTGGTCCTTAAGTTCATTGTTAAGTGCAATTATAGCTCTGGGATAAAAACTGTTCAGAAAATGTGTGGTCCGAGTTTTAATTGTTCTATATCTTCTGCCAGAAGGCAACAATTCATAAAGATTGTAAGCAGGATGGGAAGAGTCTCTGAGAATGGAAGGCAGACTCAACCTTGAGTCAGTTAGGATTGAACTCCTGACAATGAGCAGAGTTACCCTGCATTACTGCATGCTAACCACTGCACCACCACAGCTCAGCTAATGCTATAGCTAATCTTCACACATACGGTTTTTTCTGTACCAACTATGTCTTTTCCTGGGCCAAATGGGCCTTGCTCATGCCTTAGTCACTTCTTGCTTGAATTATTGCATTGTGCTCTACAAGGGGTTGCTCTTGAAGACCCCCTGGAATAGACAAAAGGTCAAGAATGTAATGGTATACACATCGTTGAATTTCCTATGTTCAAACAGATTACACTCCTGTTGTGTGAGCTTCACAGGCTCCCAGTTTCTTTTCAAGTGCAATTAAGTTCACTTGTGCACCTATGCTTACATAGCATAGGACAGGGTATCTGTAGGACTTCCTCACCCTAAGGATTTCTGCTTGTCCCACCAGAAAAGATATAATTGGCATGCTTCAGGTCTATTCCTTGAAACATTGGCACATTGTGGATTCTTAGAAATCTGCTTATTCTGTTACAGCCCTTTCCTTATAGAACTCCCTTCCCATTAAGCTATTAAAGAACACAACCAGTGTAGGGTGAAAATTTGGTAACCTACCTAAGTAAAAGATGGTTGTGGCATCATGTACACCATGTACACCATGTATATCAGTTTGTGTGTGTCAGTGGTGGGCTTCAAATTTTTTTACTACTGGTTCTGTGGGCGTGGCTTATTTGGTGGGTGTGACTTGGTGGTCATATGACTGGGTGGGCATGGCTTGGTCATGTGACTGTGTGGGTGTGCTTGGTGGTCATGTGACTGGGTGGGCATGACCAACTCAATGTCACTCACATCAAGGGGTGCTTCACCTGGCTCCTCCACTCCCAGCCATTCCTTGTCACCCAGCCTCAATTTATCTATAGTTCTGTAAAAATGTTGCTCACCTTTTTTGACTTTATTATCTGCATACTATAGATGTACTTTCATGGACCACTGAAAGGAGGAAATGGCTCACATGCTTTACCCAAGAGTGTGATAGGCAACAGGCTTTTGAGGGGCTGCCACAAAGAAAGAGGGACAATGTATTTTCCAAAGAAGCAGAATACAAACAAGAAGCAATGGATGGAAACTGAACAGAGAGAAGCAACCTAAAACTAAGGAGAAACTTCCTGACAGTGAGAACAATTAACCAGTGGAACTGCTTGTCTCCAGAAGTTCTGGGTGCTCAATCACTGGAAGTTTTTAAGAAAAGACTGGGCAGCCATTTCTCAGAAATGGTATAAGGTTCACCCCAAGGTCCCTTCTAAGTGTTATTCTGTTATTCTGACACCTTTCCCAGGATCTCTACTCAGAGTTTGGCATCCTCAGTTTTCTTGCCTGAGCTGGGGGTTGGACTAGAAGACCTCCAAAGTCCCTTTCAACTCTTGTTAAACACATATGTATTTTATGCTCTGGACTATTGACATTGAATGCATGTAAACCCTGAAAAATATGTGGTAGCCCTGGGCAAAAGAAAGGCAGAAAAATCACTCTAGGTGTAGGGACGGTGTAAAATATTAACACATGATAAATAATGGAACAATTAAAAATAATAGCAGAGATTTTTCTCTCTCTTCCTATTTTTTTCTTTCTTTCTCTCCCTTCCTCTCTTCCTCTCTTTCTTTCTTTTTTTCTTTCTTTCTTTCTCTCTCTCTCTCTCTCTCTCTCACACACACTCATGGAGCACTTTTGTAGCATAACAGACATGCATTCTGAAGCAGCTCCTTTAAATTTCTCTAAGGCTGGAGTGTATTCCCCCACCCCCTCTGTCAGACTGCATTCCTTCTCACTCCAGGCACTTTAACTCACAAGGGGAAAGTGACACTTGCAGTATCCATGGGGAATCCTTGGAGAAGTTTTTAAAGAACCGGCTTCAAAATGCATTTCTGTTACCTTGCAAAAGTGCTCCAAGGCTCGATTCACCCCCACCCCCTCTGTCAGACTGCACTCCTTCTCACTTCAGGCACTTTGACTCACACGGGGAAAGTGATATTTGCAGCGTCCATGCCTTTCTTCCTTTCCCCCGGGAGAAAGAGGACATGGGGAACAGAAAGCTAGGAGAGCAATCAGGGCAAGTGAGCAATGAGCAGCGACTGGGTCAGGGGTGTGGCCAGCCAGGGGTCACCACCGGTTCAGTGACCCATGTCAAATAACCACTTCCAGTTCACCCTAATAGGTGCGAACCGGTTGAATACCACCTCTGGTATGTGTGTGTGTGTGTGTGTGTGTGTATGTGTGTGTACTCATACACACACCCTCTTATTTACTATGACTTTCCTGTCTCTCAATATCAGGTGACATTTAAAGCTGGTGTTTCTTGGTGTTTCTTGTTAAACAAATATTTCTTTTTTTGTTTTCTCAGATACGGAAAAATGCACCAAGTGCCCAGATGATAAATATCCAACCAAGAACCGAGTCCAATGTAGCCCCAAAGTTATAACCTTCCTGTCTTATGAAGAAGATCTTGGCATCATCCTGGTCTCTTTTGCCCTACTCTTCTTTCTAACAACAGGCTTTGCTTTAATCATATTCTTTAAATACTTAGAAACCCCCATTGTCAAAGCCAACAACCGGGACCTCTCCTACATCCTACTGGTCTCCCTCATGCTCTGCTTCTTGTCCTCCTTTCTCTTCATTGGTCGACCAAGGAAAGCCACCTGTCTTCTCCGACAAACAATGTTCAGTATCATCTTCTCAGTAGCTGTGTCTTCTCTGTTGGCCAAAACAATCACGGTGGTGCTGGCCTTCCTGGCCACAAAACCGGGAAACAGAGTGAGAGGATGGTTGGGAAAGAGTTTGGCCAACTCCATTGTTCTTTTTTGTTCTGCTGGACAAATTATCATCTGCTCCATCTGGCTTGGTGTTTCTCCCCCATTCGCTGATTATGATCTCCACTCCCAGCCTGGAGAGATCATCCTTCAGTGCAATGAAGGCTCTGTCACTATGTTTTATGTTGTCCTTGGATACATGGGTTTCCTTGCTGCCATTTGCTTCACAGTGGCTTTTCTGGCCAGGAACCTGCCTGGTGCATTCAATGAAGCCAAACTGATCACCTTCAGCATGCTAGTCTTCTATAGTGTCTGGGTCTCCTTCCTGCCCACCTATTTGAGCACCAAAGGGAAATACATGGTGACCGTGCAGGTTTTCTCCATCTTGGCCTCCAGTGCTGGGCTTCTGGGGTGCATCTTCTTCCCCAAGTGCTACATTATCATTCTGAGACCAGATCTAAATACTAAGGAACATTTAATGATAAACATAGTGAATTGATAGCGAAATGGTTTCTTAGACTCATAACATCTCATTTTTCTTTCCAATTATTATTGGGTGTGCATGCTTCCTTTGCATCTATTTGAGAATTAAGGTTATTGAAAAGCAAAGGAAATAAAACCATGAAGAATGTAAGATTAATAAAATTAAAATCTTATATAATCATCAAACAAGAAAATGAATAAATAAATAAAACCAGCAAACAGACAGGAAAGGGTATGATAACAAATAAGATTCTTTATTATTACTGCATGGTCCTTCCATTCCCCACCATCCAGTCAGAGCTGAAGAAGCTTCTTGGATGAGAAGCGAAACATCATCAAAGAAAAATCAAAAAGATTTTTTCAGTGCCATTGTATCTTTGAATGGTCACTCCACACAAACAAAGTACCATCAAAGGAGGAAAAAAAAATTCCAGAGAAGTTCCAGGGACAGGAAGTCTAGTACTGCCAAAAATGTAATAAGAGTTAATGGAGAGGCAGTTTCTGCAGTTTCTGTAAGCAACACCAGAATGTTTCCTTCCTGCTTTCCTTACAGGATTAGGCCAGTAATTTCTTCTAACAACCGGTTCTCCGAACTGCTTAGAATGTTAACAACTGGTTCTAATGAATAGGTGCAAACTGGTAGAATCCCACCCCTGCCAACAATACAATCCACAGCTTGACACTTTCCTGAATCTTTGTCAGCTGTGATCAGACAAGGGATTTTCTACAAGAGATGGGAAGTGAAATTTAACTTCAGCATGAGCAACTCAGCTTAATTTAAGATTAATAAATGAAGATCTAATAGAAAAGAAAACCAGAAACAGTTCCTACTCTTAACATTACACAGAGTTAAAGGCTAAAACATACAATGAATTGTTGCAAGTACTCAGTATGGCTAGTCTAGTGAAGAGAAGGACCAGGGGAGACATGATAGCAGTGCTCCAATATTTGAGGGGCTGCCACAAAGAGGAAGGGGTCAAGCTATTTTCTAAAGCTCCTGAAGGCCAGACAAGGAATAATGGATGAAAACTGATCAAGGAAAGATTCAACCTAGAAATAAGGAGAATTTTTCTGACTGTGAGAACAATCAACCAATGGAACAGCTTGCCCTCGGAAGTTGTGGGAGTTTCATCACTGGAAGATTTCAAGAAGAGATTGGATTGCCATTTGTCAGAAATGGTGTAGGATCTCCCAGAGGTGGTATTCAGCAGGTTCTGACCAGTTCTGAAGAACTGGTAGTGGAAATTTTGAGTAGTTCTGAGAACCGGTAAATGCCACCTCTGACTGAAGATTTTACAGTATCCTTCCCCTGCCATGCCCACCAAGTCACGCCCATAGAACCAGTAGTAAAAAAATTTGAATCCCACCACTAGGGTCTCCTGATTGGGCAGGGTGTTGGACTAGATGACCTACAAGGTGCCTTCCAATTCTGTTAATCTGTTAGATTTTGGTACAGGGGTTTGGATTGTTTCCTTGATCTTAGAAGACAGGCAGCACTAGAGTTAAGTGTCATCAGCCTAGAATGGCACTAAAGCTCATACTTCTGGTAACCCACCCCAGCAGTTTATGGAGACAGGATACCATGTTGAACAAAGCAGAAGCCCATTCATTTAGTGTTGAACTCTAGCATCACAAATCCTTACTACAGCTGTGTATTGTTTGCCGATTGCACAGTGGCAGATAGGACAGCACTCCAGAGGGTTAATGTCATTGCCCAAGAAGATCATTGGTTGCCCTCTCTCCTCTTCGAAAGAGCTTTATAGCTCCTGCTGCATTAAGAAAATTCAAAACATTCTCAAATAGATCCATCTCATCCTGGGCACCCTTTTTTTTTTTTTGAACTATTAGTATCTGGCAGATGGTTCAGAATAATAAAAACAAGGAAAAATAGGCTGAAAAATAGCTTCTATCCCAGGGTAGGAGCTCTAATGAATTAGACTGTATAGTGCAATACTAATGCAATATCAGGGGTTTTCAATTCATTGTATAGAATGTGAAAGGTGTGTGTTTGTCAGGAGTGGGATTCAAAATTTTTAACAACCGGTTCTGTGGGCGTGGCTTAGTTGGTGGGCATGGCTTGGTGGTCATGTGACTGGCATGGCCAACTCAACATCACTCACATCGAGGCATGCATCTCCTCGCCTGGCCTCTCATGACTGTGGGGATGCTGCAACAGTCATAAGTGTGAAAACCGGTCATAAATCACTTTTTTCATTGTAACTTTGAATGGTCACTCCACGCAAACAAAGTACGAACAAAGGAGGGGAAAAAAACTCCAGAGAAGTTCCAGAGACAGGAAGTCTAGTCCTGCCAAGATTGTAATAAGAGTTAATAGAGAGGCAGTTTCTGTAAGCAACACCAGAATGTTTCCTTCCTGCCTTCCTTACAGGATTAGGCCAGTAATTTCTTCTAACAACCGGTTCTCCGAACTGCTTAGAATGTTAACAACCGGTTCTAGTGAATAGGTGCAAACTGGTAGAATCCAACCCGTGGTGTTTGTGTTTATTTTCATAGTCATAATGTACACTGAAGATGCTATTTAATATCATTGTACAAGGTGCAATGACAATAAACTAAACTAAACTGATCATAAAAGTGTCCCCAAAGGTATACCTGTGGTTGTTTGATATCATGGTTTCTCCTGCTATCTGGCATGCCCCTGTTGGAGTCTGACTCTGAGGGAGAGGTGGGAGAGTGGGAGTCTGACTCTAAGAGACAGCTGATAGGGAGTGGGAGTGTGGCTCCAGTGGTTGTGGAGGAAATTGGAGAAGGGCACAGGCCGGATGGGCATTCAGAAGAAGACCCAGGCCCATCCCCTCTTCATTCTAGAGCATGCAGGGAGGAGTAGATAAGGGAGAAACGTGAGTGGTGTGTTCTATGGGGGAGGAAAGGGCCCTGATCCCCTTCATGGGCTGCAGCTGGGAGGACTATTTAAAAGGACAAACTGCGCATGGCAAAATTGCTGGAAGCAAAGCGTATGTTATTCTTGTTGAAGATTATTTGGCTTCCTCTCAACTGTGATTGCTGCATTATCTGGTGGAAGTCTGCAATTTATCATCCTGGTCTGCCCTATTAATTACTTCAGTGTGGTTTGTGTTGGGTTTTTTTTTCTTTCTAATTATCTTTACTTTGGGTTCAGACTGCATTTACTGCCTACGTAGTTGTTGTTTTTTTAAGAGTTTGATATCCAGCTGAGGATAATTGGACATTGGGGCCCAAGTTGGAGGCATTAAAGGGAATTTATTCTATTTTTGTGACTTTGTTATTTTTGTGTCATGCCCTGGGTCATCACACTAACTCTCTGTACATGGAGCTACAGAGAAGTTCAGGATACCCAGAGGAGAAATTGCTTCTCACTGTAATTAAAATCATCCCAGTCTTTGAGACCTGTTCTGCTACTTCCCCAATGACTGCCTTGGCTGTAAACCTCAGACTGAAGCAACACGGAAAGGTCTTGTATGAAAAAAAGGATAAATGCCTCAGAACCCACTCTGCATGGCACAAATTTTGGGACAGGCAGGGGCTGTGCTTTTTAAATGTACTTTCTCAACTTTCCAAGTAAAGTTCAGTTTGTCTGAAACAAGAAAGCCACTGGGATTTCCATCTGGTGAGAGTGTTTTGAGTTCTACTAACTCTTCTTGTTGTTCTTATATAGAAACAGGAAGGGGATTGGTTTGCTCCTATGAATTATGGACCTCCTGCTTCTGCTTCTGCTGCTGATAGTGTCCCAGCCAGTCTCTGGAAAGCCTAGAATGAAGTGCCCACAGATTTTGGAGCAGGAGGATGGAAAAAATCCATGGAGCTATTACAGGCCAGGAGACCATCTCATTAGTGTGATCACCACTGCAACCAGACCGTCGCGTACAACACTGCCTTTCAACAGGGCTCCTTCTAGTCAGTCTCCTACGTAAGTCATTCAGCATGATGGGATTGTATTCCCTTCCTTTGCAATTCTAACAGATACCATCTTTTCATCGTATTCATTTATTCCTATATCGCAGGATCATTTTGATTTCCAAAGCTTCTCTCTTTTATCTTATTTTGTGGAAGAGACTTGAAACTAAAGATGGGGGCAAATAAAAACCCAACAGAAGTCCCAATTGTTTTCCCCTTCCCATCAATCTTGAGTTCATCACTGAATTATTGAAAGGGTTATATTTGCTCCTATGCAGCCAGTTGTATTCTCATTGATATTCAAAAACTGTTTCTTATAAAAATAGAGACTGACTTGTTTTTAGTGTTTGTTTTTTGGGTCACTTCTTTTCCTTTCTTTTTTTCTTTTCTTTTTTATTAATCTTTATTATACATTTTTCAAACATTTACACATTTCCATTTTTGACAGTGCTTCAGAGTCAGCTTCTTTCCTATTTACATAGTGATACTTTCATTTTCAATTCCTGGTATATTTCTCTAATATTTTTACATTTATGTTTACCTTTTTATAATTCCTTATATATACATTTCCTGCAACTCTTAAGTAATTTTTATACATATTCTTTACTTTTCTCCTCTAGCCACTCATACCATCTGTCCCAAATCTTATAATCCATTCTTTTCTTTTTCAATGGTTTTACTTTAATGATTGAATTATTTTGAAACCTAATTATTGGACAAATGAAAAAAAAAATCAGCACAATTGCAAATAATGATATACAGTATTTGTGACTATTAACCCAAGTGGAAGACTACGTCCATCCCATCCTCTCAACATTCACAAAAATTAAATCTTTATGGGTGATTATTATTTGCCTCTGGTTTTGGATTATTGATTTGAGACTCAATAAGTTCAATATTTTCTTGTTATTGTTTATGGTGATGATGAGTATGACTTGAACATATTTTTATCGTAGTTTATCTTCTGATCAGTCAAAAATCATACGGTTCATTTTCGCCACTCAAGATGTCAATAAGAATCCCAAGCTCTTGCACAATCTCACACTGGGCTACAACATCCATGACAACTGTCTGAACACACTAGGCACTTCATATGCCTTGCTGGACATGCTATCTACCGGAGAAGTCAATGTTCCCAACTACAGCTGTGGAAAGAAGGACAATCTTTTGACTTTTCTTGATGGAGCTGCCAATGACATCTCCATCCAGCTGTCAACATTAGTAGGTGCCTACAAAACTCCACAGGTCTGTGTGTGTGTGTTTCTCTATCTAATAGAGAGAATGCGGTGATGATAGATTGAGTCATATGTTGTTGATGGGATTCAAGAGCTGCTTTTCACCATGGCCATTGTAGGTGACATGGCTAGAGATTGAGATCCACAGTATGGAGGGGGGCAAGGATCAAAGTGGCCTTATGCTCTCATGAAACCATCCCCAATGTTTTGGGGGTTGGTGCTGCATGGTTGTGAAAGTGCAGTGTGCCTCAATGTCAAAGGTAGTATTCAGCAGGTTCTGACCAGTTTTGGAGAACCAGTAGCAGAAATTTTGGGTAGTTCAGAGAACCGGCAAATATCACCTCTGACTGGAGATTTTGCAGTATCCTTCCCCTACCATGCCCACAGAACCAGTAGTAAAAAAATTGAATCCCACCACTGCTCAATGTTCAAAGTGTTTTCTTCAAAACTTAAGGTATCGTAGGATTTGAAAGCTCATATCTTATATATGATCTTAGCCAAAATAATGATATATTCAGTGGTAAACAAATCCCAGATTCATCAAAGGAATCCCAATGAATTATCTTACGTATAGTTGATTAAAGATATATGAATTATGAATTCATAGGGACACCTACCATTAATTAACCATTTTTATTTTTTAGAAAAATGCAAGCATATTAACCAACATGTCACCTATTTTTTTTTTTACCATAATCAGTTCATGATTGCATTCATCATAAAAGGAAGAACAATAAGGCTGCTGGAGAGTACATTCTACCAGCTGAACTATGCAAAAAATATCCCAACTGGTAGGATATTTTATTTCTCACTCCATTCAATCTGAGCCAGATTGATGGAAAAAATATCAGGCAGGTGCATGAAATTAAGTTCTTTAATCTTCACCTAAAAGCTTGTTGTTAGGTGGGCAACTATGATAGCAGAGATAAGTTCTTTGTGTGTCTAATCAGACTTGGCCAAATAAAATATTCAATTCATCCAATCCAGTTTATGGACATTATAATCAAACTCTCCTTTACAATACCACTCCAATTCCCTCCTCAATATCCTTTCCTATAAGGAACTTCATTTTTCCCTTGCCAGGATTACTAAGGTTTCTAAGAATACTTACGTAACAAGAAACTATCCTTAAAATGTTTCAAAGAGTTTTTTTTCTTTCTGTTTTTCCTTGAAGATGTTTCTCATCCAAGAAGCCTCTTTAATACTGAAGAAGCTTCTTGGATGAGAAGTGAAACATCTTCAAGGAAAAACAAAGAAAATGCAGTTGCCTCTTGAAAAAGCACCTTTGGGAGAACCTGCACTGACTGAGAAACTTCACAGACATATCCTTAGAACGTATTTCTTTTCTCATTTCTCTGGTTAAACTGCTTTCAAGACCTGTGGAACAATGAAGTGTGAGAATGAATACAAATTTTAAAGAAAACAAAAGGAGAAGCTTAATGAAAATGTAAATGCTCAATTGAAATATTCATAAACAATTGGAAGGCTTATGCACAAATAAATAACAATTGTCATATCCCAGTTGGGTAGAAGATGACAATAGTCATTCCTATACAGGTTGGCCTCAATTTAAAATCACAACTGAGCCCAAAATGTATGTTACTAAGCAAGACATTTGTTAAGTGAGTTTTCCCCTATGTTATGGCCATACTTGCCACAGTTGTTAAGTAAACCATTCCAGTTGTTAAGTCAGTAACACAGTTGTTTAACTGATTCTGGCTTCCCCATTGCTTGTCAGAAGGCCCCAAAATGTGGTCACATGACCTGGGACATTGCAATTGTCATAAATATGAACTAGTTGCCAAGCATCCAAATTTTCATCAATGGACCATGGAGATGCATCAATGGACATCAGCGTGACAAATGATAATAAGTCAGTTTTTCATTGCTGTTGTAATTTCAAACAGCCACTAAAAGATTGGTTGTTTAGTTGAGTACTACCTGTATTTAAAAAGGGGAATAAAAGGGACCCTAGCCATCACTAGCCCATTCTTCTAATAGATATTGTGGCTAAAAGATATATTAGGTTCTTCTTGAGTAGAGTTGAGAGTGGGTAGTTATAAGATGGTCCTTGCAGAAGAACAAGAAAGCTTTAGACAGAATCATTTTACTATTGACAATGGCTTTGTCTTGAACAATCAACTTACAAAATATGTCAATCAGGAGAAACCATGGTTTACTGCCTTTGTAGATCTCAGTGCAGTATTTGACACAGTAAACAGAAAAGTATTGTGGAAGAAATTATCATTAATATATATTGGGAGAGAGAGAGAGGATAGAGGATAGATAGGTAGGTAGGTAGGTTGGTTGGTAGATAGATATAGATATGTAGATACACACACACACTTATTGTTACATCCTCTAACACCCACTCCTTTAACCTCAAACTATCCACTATTGACCTCACCCCATTCCTAAGAGGTCTTTAAGGGGCGTGCATAAGTGCACCATTGTGCCTACCGTCCCTGTCCTATTGTCCCTATTTATTCATACCTATTTCCTGTATTCTTACTCATGTTTATACTCTTACCTATTATCTTGTAAGTGATTGACAAATCAAATAAATAAATAAAGTTGCCACCCATCTCATTGTCACATGATTCTAGGCAGCTTACACTGCTATAGGATTATAGTATAAAAATTAAAACAGCAAAAAAAATGAAATAATAAATACATTAGAATTAGCAAGAAATAGCTAATTTAGCAGCAGCAGATAGAGTGAAGGTGAGATCTTCTGGTTAATCCACAGGACCCATGGTGGCACAATGATTAGAATGCAGCATTGCAGGCTAACTCTGCCCACAGTCTGGAGTTTGATCCTGAATGGTTCAAAGTTGACTCAATCTTCCATTCTTCCATACTTGGTAAAATGAGGGACCAGATTGTTGGGGGTGAGTTTGTAAACCACTCAGAGAGTGTTATAAAGCACTATGGAGCAGTAGATAAGACTAAGTGTTTACTGCTATTGCTAATCCAGGCTCCAGGATGATATGCCCCTAATCCATGCCCCAGGCCAATGGGCAGAGCCAGGTTTTAAGACTTTTACAGAAGGCCAAGAGAGTAGGGTCACATCTCATCTTGAGTGATATGATGTTCCAAACAGCAGGTACTGTGGCACAAAGGGCTCCTCTCCTCAACCCCACCAGGCAAAATTCCTTGGTCTACAAAGTTCGTAGCATGCCCCTTCTGCCGGTATATGTGTGACAGGCTGACCCAATTTGAGTGAGATGGTTCCTCAAGTAATAAGACATTAATGTGTTGGATTACATAGGTTATTAAGAAGACATACTTCTTACTGTTATAATAATTCTCTTCATCATCATCTTCTTTTAAAGACCCCATAATTCCTTGCGGGATGGAGTCTTGGGCAACTGAATGGAGCTGAGTGTTTACTGGCCAGATGCCTTTCCTGTCGCCATTGCAGAGATTGTTTCAGCAGAAAGAGAGAGAAATATCTGCCTCTACCTAGGATAGATAGCTGGATGAAGCCACTGAAACAGTAGGCTGAGCTTAAATGGACTCCAGAAGATGGTAGAGGACAGGAAGGCCTGGAGGAACACTGTCCATGGGGAGCAATGGGTCAGACATGACTTCACAACTAACAATAACAACCTAGAATCGAACTCACAGCTTCCTGATTGTGAGGCAAGAACTCCACCTCTAGACCATCACACCACTCCCTGTTATAAGAATTCTCTTGATTATTAATAAATCAAAGGAAAAAATCATAGTCTTTGGAAAATAACATCATAGCCATAGATAGCTATTTAGTGGTGAACCAAGAGAGCAAGTTAACACTTTTTCTTATCTAAGGAGAATTTTTTTTGACATGGGATCTTGGCTCCTTTCTCATCAAAGGATCTTACTTAGATTAAGGGCATGAGTGAACGTACTGCTTAAATTAAAAAAATCATAGCTATCCAGCTTCCTTAGCTTCAATTAGTAAAGTATACAAGACCAAGGTTCCCCACATACTCTTACATGGAGCTGAATTTTGAGGCTTAAAAAAGATATTACTGCTAGAAGAAATCGAATCACAGCATCTGATAACTTATTTGGGTATGGACAAGAGGACTTCAGCTGCTACTCTTAGAACAGAATTGGTTATTTATGCTATTTGTTCTTTGTCTAAATTCAGGAAATATAATTTTTTAAAAATAAATTTTATTAAAATTTTACAATTTAAAAAAACACAAATCATGTTAACAATTTTTGCAATACATTGTAGCATCGGTTTTTTCCATCTTCCATTATTCATTTCTATATACATATATACATTATTCATATTTATATTATATATTATTCCTGTTATCTATCCAAGTATATAGATTTTCCCAGACCATATAGAATTCTCTTTTTTCTTTCTCTTGCAACTCAATAGTAAGCTTATTCATTTTCACACAATTCATAATTTTTTAATTAACATATTATCCGTGGGATTACCTTCTGCTTTCCAATTTTGAGCATAGGTTATTCTCGCTGCTGTCAGAATATGTATTATGAGATATTTGATTCCTTTTTTATATTCACCTCTAATTATCCCTAATAAAAACATTTCCGGTTTGATTTCTATTTTTTCCTTTGTTATTTCTTGCAGCCAAATTTTTATTTTATTCCAGAAATTTTTGGCTTTGGGGCACAACCACCACATGTGACAGAAGGTACCTGTTGTTTGTTTACACAAATTTGGACTCAAATTTGAATATATCTTGGCCAATCTTGATGGTGAATATAATTACTGGTGTAAAATTAATGGTATGGAAAGTGACAGACTCCCAAAATTCTGTTTGATATAACAGAGAAAATTTACATTAAAGACCTCCTGGATTGTACAACTGACCTATTACATTAGGAGCTGTGGTTTCCCTGTCTCTTGTACAAATGGAGTCCAAGCTAAAATGATTGCTACACAAAGAATTCAGGATACCACAGCAGAGAAAAATATAACCATCTTCAATAAATCTGGCACATTGAAATGGATGAGCTGCTACAAATGGATCTTCCAAATTGTGAAATATTTGAATGCAGAAATGCCAAAACATCTTATGGAGGTTATAGGACAACTTGCTGAGGCCAACTTGCTATGGGATAAAAATTACATTATATTGAAGAAAGGGTGGGATAGAATCGTTAAAGAAAGGATGCAAAAGGAAGAACAAAATGAAATATGAATGACAAAAATTAAGATTTTTGAAAATTATTATTACTTTAAATAATTAAATAAAATTGTTGAATTATCCTGCAGCAAGTGGTCCCGTGACAAGTTGGCTTCAGCAAGTTGTCCCATGGTGAGTTGGCCATGGTGAGCTAGCCATGGTGAATTGGCAGTGGTGACTTGGCCATGGCAAGTTGCCCCATTCTGTCTTAGGGCATGTTTTACTTGAGCAAGATTTGAGCAGCTGGACACAATGGTTAAATATGGAAAATTTAATCAAATCCCCTATAATGAACAGATTTGCATTTGCACAACTCCATAGGAGAAGACATAAATGTGTATTATTTGAATCTCAATTATATAAGAAATAGATCAGTATATTAGACTGTACAACCTATTGGGAACCTTGCCCTCGGAATTTGTGGGAGCGCCATCACTTGAGACCTTCAAGAAGAGATTGGACTGCCATTTGTCAGAAATGGTATAGGGTCTCCCACTTGGGTGGGGGGATGGACTAGATGACCTACAAGGTCCCTTCCAACTCTGATTATCTGTTATGTGTTATCTGTTATATTAAAACAACGTATTTCTTGTGTGTATATAAAAAATTACATTAATACAAGAAGAGACTGGACTCCCATCTGTCAAAAATAGTGTGGAGCAAGGTTGTCAAACTCACATCATCACGGCGGCATCACATGACATATCTGGACTTTTTGGGCGTGGCCAGCATGTGATGCATCCAGCCCACAGGCGGGAGTTTGACAGCCCTGGTGTAGAGACTTCTTGGGCAAGGGGTAGGACTAGGTGACCTACAGGTTCCCTTCCAACTCTGTTAATCTGTATCTCTATTAATCTGTAAACAGTTCAGTTAAGATCTGCATATGTGGTTAATTGTAGGGACTATACAGAAATATTGGATACCTTATTTTATTCTTTTTTGCTAAATTTGTTTCTTTTATTCTATTGTATATACAATCTTTAATAAGTTGCTCTATTTTATATTTTTTATCTTGATATGGCCTAATAGCTAATCAATAATCAACTATTCTAATAAATTAATGAGAACCAAGTTGGATTTCTTAAAATTTAATGTTTTGGAATTGAAGTGCTCTCAAATATGAAATAGCATTCTTCATTATTTCTTTAGGTGAAAGATAGAATTGTTTCAGAGGCTCTGAGTGATAAAAGTCAATTCCCTTTTTTCCACCGGATATTCCCCAAAGAAGGGTTCCACTACCCAGGAATTATCCAACTGCTCCTCCATTTCAGATGGACTTTGATTGGTCTCTTTTCTTCAGACACAGAGAATGGAGAGAATTTCATGAGAACTTTTATTCCTGTGCTTGTCAGGAATGGAATTTGTGTTGTTATATCACAACGATTCTCAATGACCCTAGATACAGCACTCTCTGGGGATGCCATCTCTAAGTGGAGACAAGTCAATGTCTTCGTTCACTTCATAGAATTTGTTTCCCTTTTGCCCAGAATTCTTCCTTTCCATTTAACACTTGAAAATTTGCCAGCACCCATTGAAGGGAAAGTCTGGATCATGACAGTCTTAGGGGAATTTCCAGTGAGAAGCCACAGACTTTTCAAATACGTCCATAGTATTTGGAGTTTTGCTTTTCAGGCCAAAAAAAGGCCAAAAGATGATTTTTTTCAAACCAATCTCTTTGTGGAACCCCGATTTCAAGAGCAGTCATTTCGCTGTTTTTTTTCAAAGAATCTCTTTTCTGTCAAAAGCCGGAGAAGATGCACTCAGATAACACCATTGGAGACCCAACAGAAAAGAAACAGAATCCGGATCACAAATAAGCACCACGTTTACAGTATCGTTAAGATGCTGGCGCATGCTTTGAATGCTGCTTATTCCTCCACATCCAAAAGAAGAAGGAAAGAGGGCAAAGACTCGGGGGCTGCAAGGCTGCAAGTGTGGCAGGTATCAATTGCCAGTTAACAGCCAGTTGATTTCCTTTCTTCCCTACTAATTTATTTTATTTATTGATTTATTTAACTTTTATACCGCATATCTCCACCATAATCAATGAGCAATATATGTGTGTATGTGTGTGTGTGTGTGTGTGTGTATGTATGTGTGTGGGGGGGTATACACACACATACATACACATACATACACACACATACACACACATATATATATATATAAGATAAATGATAGATTAGATAGATAGATAGATAGATAGATAGATAGATAGATAGATAGATAGATAGATAGATAGATAGATAGTGTCATGCCCCTGGTGGAGACTGACTCTGAGCAGTCAGAGGGCCATGACCATCTTCATGGGTTGCAAGTGCGAGGTCTGCATAAGACTTTGGACCTGCGTGCTAACAGACGCTGGAGACAATTTAGTGTTTTATTCCTAAAGAAGGTTTATCTTGGTTGGCGTTCTTCCAATGGACTGTCCCTGGTTATCTTCCTGAAGTTGGCAATTATCTATCCTGGTCTGTCGAGGAACTTTATTCAATGCGGGTTTGTTTTTGGCTTTTGCTTTGTTATCGGCTCTTTGAATGTGAACTGTGTTTCTTGCGTTTGAAATGTTATTTTGAAAATAGTTTACTCCTCCCCTGTGAACAATTAAACAGTGAATCCAAGCTGAAGGCATTAAAGGACTTTTAGTTACGTTTTGGGTTTTGTTATATTTCTGATATACATCACAGATAGATTAGAAGAGGTACAAATGAAACTTTAATGAAAAATCTACATTATACTTGCCTTTTTTTTTTCTTACACAATATATCTTTGTTTGTCAGTGTTGTGGCCTGAATCAGATGAGGAGGAGGCATGAGAGTTAAGGTCAGCATCAAGGCAAGAACTGTCAAAGAGAGAGAGATAGGCAGAGCCTGGACCATCCGTTATATAGAGTCCTCAGATAGAGAGTCAACAGCCCCCAGGTTTGGAGGTGGCTAATGAGGAAGAGGAGGAACAGCTGCATCCAGTGCCTGATGTGCGGATGCACAGAAGGCAGAGGAGAGGAGAGCAGTGAAAATCTATGGGCCGGTCCTTGGGATGGAAGAGCCACCACTGCTAGGAAAGCCGCACCCTAGCTCTGGGGATAAAAGGCAGGGGGAGGAGATGAATAGGTGTGGCAGACCACTATTCATATCCCTGCCAGACAGGCTTGTTAGCCTGTGTTGAGAGAGATTTTTTTTTATTAATATAAATAAAAAGAGCAACATGTTCAAAATCCATAGACAGTGTGTTGTCTGGTTACAATTCTTTTAAGTAATATTCATCCTAGTAATAATAATAGTATTCTCTAATAGTAATCTCATAATGACAGTGCTTTTCCCTCATATAATTAAGACATATAAATTGTTAATACTAATCAAAATCCATCAAAATTAATAAGTTACATGATCAACTCTAATAATGAAATTAATCTTTATTTTAATTTCCAAAGTTCTAACCCCTGTTTCTCTTATTTAACCAGTGATAAAATAGATCCCATACCCCAAAATATTCAGTGTCTTCCTTTTCTTTAATTTCAAATGTTAGTTTATCCATTTCTGCACATTCTAAAATTTTTGTTATTATCTTTTCTTCTGTGGGGATCTCCTCTCCCTTCCAATGTTGTGCAAACACTATTCTGGTAATCACTGTTTTGTTTTCATGATTTTATCAATAATCTCTTTAATTATTTGTTTTTTTCAAATTATTTTTTATTTGCTCTAAACCATGTGGTTGATATCTACAGAAATTCTCAGTCATCCAGATCACGGTTGTCCCAAAGGTGCTTTTTCCATAAGGCAATTGGACTTTCTGGTTTTTCTTTGAAGACATTTCACTTCTCATCCAAGAAGCTTCTTTAGCTCTGTCTGGATGGTGGGGAATGGAAGGATTTATATTTCTTGCAGACAGTTGGTCATTTGTATTCTTTTAGAAAGTTGTTGAGGCCACCTGGAGGTTTATAAATGTCACCTCAATGACTCTCTAAAATAATGCAAACGACCAGCTGTCTGCAAGGAGTATAAATCCTTCCATTCCCCTCCATCCAGCCACTCCTTGAAGACACTCCTTGGATGAGAAGTCCTTGAAAGAAAACACTCCTTGAAAGAAAACCCAGAAAATCCAGCTGCCTCTTGTAAAAGCACATTTGGGACATATGTGGTTGATACTTTCATTTTTGAAGATAATAGTAATCATGTTTTCCCAACTAAGCATATTTGCATATTAAACAACGGTAGAAGAAAGATTCAAATGTGAAAAGATCATTTGGGAAAAGGAACCAAGGTTTCTGCTTTTAAATTCCTGTATGTTTCCATTCTAGTTCCATCCTTTTCTGAAGATGAATGAGTTTTGCAATTTTTCCCAGGAGAAACTGTACTTAGATCAAAATGGAGATGTAGTCGCAGATCTGAACATCATGAGTGTGGTGGTTCTCCCCAATGACCATCCCATCAAGGAACAACTGGGGAGTTTTGAAGGCCAGAGACTTGTTATCAACCAAAATGCTCTTTCACATCTAAACTTGCTCAACAAGGTTGGGGAAATATCAATGTCTTTATTTTCTAAAGACTTAGGATTCACTTAAAATGGGCTAGGCCTACTCACCAAGGTGGATCACCTCCACTTAGAATTAAATGTGGGGTGTATAAAACTTATAAAGTTGTTTACCAGATCATCATATTTTAGATCATAGATCATCATACTTTAAAATCCTGCATATAAAAGGAATGGCGGAATTAATGTTAATAAGGTCCTGAGGAGAAACCCATGGGTTTTCACTTAATGCATAAACGTTTTCTCTCTTTCATTACTCCAGAATTTATTAAACAGAAAAGTCCTCTATTTCAATGGAATATCTAATAAACAAAATGGAGGAACTAAATGAAGTCTCTGCCAGTAGTTATATCTCTACAACCATTTGGAACTAGCCAGAAATTTCATATTTACCTGAGAGAAATCCAGAGACTATTTACTAATGTCAGTGTCTATCTCTTTTTTCCATGGATGGTTAGAGCTAGGATATTTTCTTTGCTATTGCTTTTCTGCTTAGTCTCTTCCTCAGTCCAAATGTGTGGAAAATTGCCGTCCTGGATTTCTCAAGAGGGCTCGAGAAGGAGAGCCAGTTTGCTGCTATGACTGTGTTCCTTGTCCAGAGGGAACTATCTCCACTCAGGAAGGTGGGTAACACTAAAGAAAAGGACAGATCTGGTGGAAGTGGGTTAGAATCAGAATCAGAATAGAGCTGGAAGGGACCTTGTGTGGTGATCAAAGACCAGTCATTGCAGGGTCCAAAGATGTCTGACTGCCTGGGCAGTGTTTATTACATTTATAGGGTTTTTACAAGAAGACAAAGGCAACATAGATACAGCATCTGGATTGGAGAATAGATGCCACATGGGTGAAAGCTCCCATCCACATTGGTACAACCTCCCAACCAATCCTTAAGACTATTGGTGGTGTTAGTAAATGAGATCACCTATATGTCTGGAAAGTTAGGGACTTTCCAACCCAACAGATAGAGGATGAGATCATGCAGTAACAAAAGAGGCCCCCTTAGCCAAATGTGCAGTCTGCTACTAGCATCTAGCACCATCCAGAGCATCTCAGTGGCTACCACATTTCACTCTTTTTTATTTTATTAGTTAAAGAAGAATCATAAAAGGAGTTAGGAGAGGATTCATAATAATCATTAGAAGAGCATGCTTACAGTTGTTTATACAGGGCATATAGCTGATCCTTAGGTAATGTAAGAGAAGGTTTAGGGTGAAAAGCTGTGATACATATGTTGCAAAGAGAAGGGAGATATTGAACAAAGCAGCACCCACTAATTAAAGCACAAATAATGACTGTATAGCGTAAAATATTTCCCATTAAGCCCAAAAGCTTTCCCACCAAGATCCTAATTTATCAATTTTCAAATCCAAGGCCAAATTGTGTAGAAATATTAAGCTGGTGCTGGATGGTTCATGACCCATCAAACAAATTAAAACAATATAAATTTTGTAGAATAGCCTTCCTCAACACTTGCATCTCATGGTTGATTGTTGAGATAGCTGAAGAAGTAACATTAATTGTTTTTGCTAAATTACATAATTGTTTTTGCTAAATTACATGCAACAGAGTTAATGTTAAGGTGAGCGCAAGCAGCAATTGCTGGCATGCCCACTATAAGACAAAGCTAGCACTACGTATTCTGCTTATTAAGTAAGGTTGCTTCAGAGTCACAAATGCTATCTAGTGTGACCCCACATCAAGAACAATTCAAGTGATGAATTTGTTGTTTAGAAAGTAAAACAGGAATCAGCCAGCTGAGGCAGCATTGTGCTTCACTAATAGTAGCAAGAATATACTTAAAAGTTTCTTGACCACATGTAAAAACCATCCTTGCAGTAGCCAAACATGGGTAAAGTGAAAAGAAGTCTCTTCCAAAGCTGTGCAGTTCAGAGTAGGTAAACTAATGCGATGAAAGTGAGGTTTTTTACTTGAAAATGTACAATTAACTACTTTTGCACAAATTATATTTATAGGGACTGCTATCATTGAGGTGTGTAAAGTAACCGCATCAAGGGGTGGATAATAAGCAGCAAATCCCCAGTTAGATATAGTCTGATAGTTAAAGTTCCCATATAATAAAAATCTGCTTAAGCCAGTGAAGTTTTGAATTACGTCAGAAGGAGAGTGCAGACAGGAAGTAAACATGTAGAAACCAAATTTTCCATATTATTTATTTATTTATTTACTTATTTATTAAACTTCTACACCGCCCCCTCTCCCAAATTGGGACTTGGGGTGGTGTATAGCCTAAATAAAAACAATACAATCAAATAGAAAAATTTAAAATAGATTTAAAAAGATTTAAATTGGTGGCTGAGGTTAAAATTACGATAGAATAATAAAAAGGGTAAAAAGTTAAAAGTTAGAAAAATTAAAAACCCTCCAATGATACTAGGCCAGACCGGCCTGTTGAAAAAGGTGGGTCTTCGGTGCGCGCCGGAAGGTTTGCAGGTCAGTGATGGCTTGCATCTCCGGGGGTAATTCATTCCAGAGGAAGGGTGTTCCCGCAGAGAAGGCCCGCACCCTCGGAGCCGTCAGCCGGCATCGCCCAGTTCATAAGTTTCAGATAAGCAAAAGACATTATTCCATGTGATGTTAGCCAATTGCACCCATAAGTTTTACTTCATTCATTGCTCAAGTGAGTGAGTGGGTGGAATAACAGCCATTGTTTCCAAATAGCAGCTGTAAACAATCAAGCTTAAACAAATGAGCCCGGATTGGACACTGTGCCATCTGTAAAGTCAAATTCCTAGGATTGGATCCGGATCCGGGGACTGGTTTAGACATCCTTGGCTGGGCGGACACAACAAGCTGGAATCCACAAAGGTCCTGTAGGAGCAAACACAACAACACAGCCTTGCCCCTCCCCCCCAAATAGTTAAATTTTGAATAGAGACATTCAATTAATTTAAGGTAAATTAAATTAATGTAAGGTAAATGGAAACATTAAATTGCATACAATTGAGTTAAGATAAATAATACTTTTTAAATCTAGCTTGATTTAAGGTGTTGATTTAAGGTAAATAATACTTTTTAAACTTTTTTTAAAAGACCCCTTTCCCTCCTTTTTTATTTATTTGTGGACACGGGACTTAAATGACCAATGAACATGTTCCATTATAGCTATATTCCAGGTTGCACAAAATTGCAAAAAAACCAGATATCATGTTGTAAAGAGAGGGCTTGCCTAGTAAGTAACATCCATTTGCCAAAGTTGATGATGAAACAATCTTGCATTTTGATGGAAAAAAGAGTGACTGAAAAAAAAAATCAGCAAAGCTATAGCGTTAAGAAAGAGGCCCAGAAAGGGGCAAGTGTCTACGTATGTAAGAAATATCTTTGGTCTTGTAGTAGCTGTTACAAAATTAA
Organism: Bungarus multicinctus; assembly: GCA_023653725.1. Classification (NCBI taxonomy): domain Eukaryota; kingdom Metazoa; phylum Chordata; class Lepidosauria; order Squamata; family Elapidae; genus Bungarus; species Bungarus multicinctus. The sequence goes on along the minus strand of CM042834.1, from coordinate 14,327,833 downwards.
AAATAAGGTCATAAGATTAGGGATAATCCTGGGCGTAATATAAGCACCTGTAAGATTAAAACTAAGTTAACACACATTATGAGAGTCAGAAATTAAATCAAAAGGCTGTTGAGAAAAGTTTTGAAAATTAAAATAGCAGGACACTTTCCGGGTATCATCATGAGGATCCTTGTAAAGGAAGAAGTCATTAAGTAAGCAAGCCAAAGTTCTTTAGGCAAACAATACAGCTTACATAGTCATGCAAAGGACATTGAAGAGGTAAGGTTTTCTAAAAATAAAATTAAAAATTAGATTTACATAACTCCACCATTTACACTTCATTGTACTTATCAAAAATTAGAAGAAAAAGTTATTTGCAAAGTCAACTGCATACCTTTCATGATTTTACCTGTTGTGCTAATAATAGCTATGCATTCTTAATATTCTTGTTGTAAACCCTCCAAAGGGAGTCAAATTTTAGTGTCAATTCTTTGCTTTAATTAAAATATGGATTAAGACCATGTACAGAGCGCAGCTAGTTTTAAATTTTGATTCCCCTTGCTGAAACTGGGAATTGAGCCATCTTCAAAGATAATGGTTCCAGGAGAGCTGAACCTGGGAACTGAGCCACCTATACAGATAACGTTCCAGGCAATTTGCCAGTCTCAGCCTATCTGAGGCTTCTTTGTGTGAAAATCACTAAAAAATCAGGAGATGAAGCTATGTAACCTATAAAAAAGTTATTTTCCAACCTTTTGCCTTTTTCAAGGCAAAAACTCAAAGCAGAGGAAAAAAAATTGTTATCCCCCCCCCCCCCGCTTTTACAAAGCAAAAAGTTAACAACCAGGGAAAAGGGGGGGGGTTTAAAAATACTACACAGAAATCACATCCATCTTTTCACCAATAAATCACACACAAATAATATTCAACATAAGCAAAGTGCAGCAAAGCACACACAAATACCCACACAAATAATCCTCTCTTTCCAGTAAATCACATACATTTCGTCCGGATTTTTCTCATTTCCTTGCACACGCTATCTTACTCTCCTTTCAATCTAGGATGGGAGTCAACACACAAACATCCACACCAACTTTTTTACCATCAACATTCTCACAAATGTGTATTGTTATCGAACTACTTGCATACCTACAATTCTTTTCTGAGAGCCAATAAGCTCCATTGTAGAGGATCTCACCCTCCAGGGCTGGAAATGATTACATACAGACATTCTCACACACAACATTTCCAGACCTGGGGAGGTTTTGACCCTTTAAATCTCCACAGTTTATTTTTTTCTTTTTTGAAAAACCTGTAGTTTGTTCTCAGACCACTGAGAGAACTCAAGGAGCAGTTCCAATTACAAAGGCGATTGTGGGCCCGAACCACTGCCCATCTGCCTCCCACAGCTCTAAGTCCAATCCAAAAAGCCAGTTTAATTCTCTGGCTGCTAAATGTTACAATTAATTTATTTTGAGCTGCAGCTGTTCCAATTAGGGCTATACACAGGTAAAAGATATTTTCTTCAATTCAATCCTATTCAATTCTGCATACAATTATTTTACATTATTATACATACACAGCTATGTTCTATTCTGCATGCAATTATTATACATTATTATGCATACACATCTATGAAGTTTTAATAGAAATCACATCCTGAAAAAAATTGTAAACGTTTTCTTCTTCTCTTAATTCTTTTTAACACACATATAATAGCAAAAATTAATCATATCTTTTTTGATCAACCCCAATGTACTTTATGGAGGGGCTCTATGTTAAACACAGATCTCATTTTAAACACAGATCTCATTCCATGCTTCTGAACAGCAGAGCTAACTGTAGACCATTGAACTCAATGGGGCATGCCTTCTACATTCAATTCTGCCACCCAGTGCATCAGAAGAGAGCAGTTGCCTGCATTCTAGTTACATCCATTGTTCTATTTTCTTAAGCATTAAATAATTAAAAAGATTAAACATAAAAATTTTAAACAAATAAATTTATGTGTCTCTGTCCTGGGTTTCTTGCTTAAATCTCCCCCTTTTTCTAATTGTTCCTTTAATATTTGCCTTATAGGTTTGAACAATGGCTTTGGAGAATCAAAAAAATTAGCCTGCTCAGAAGGAGCTGAAAGTCCAATTAAAGAAGATTTTGGAGTGACAATTTTTACCTGATCATAATCAGGAGGGGGCTTATAGTCAATTATTATTTTGCTGAAACATCAGAGCCAAATTATTGTTTTACTGAGACATCAGAGCCAGATGTATCCAGTGCATGACAGCATTGATACCATCGATGTAATATTTGGACTGGAGCCCTGGGTTCAATGTGTAAAGTATGCCCTAGCTTTATCCAATCTTGTAACCTGAGCGTCCTGCGCTCAGGGTACCAGGGACAATGCTTCCCTATCTCCCCAATCAGCTTTTTTATGTCACCCTCAGGTACTTTTCCACTGATTTATGTAACAGGAATCTAAGTTCCTGAACACATTCCTCTGATGTTGAGATAGATTGCAATCCATACTTACTACTGAGGGGTCTCGTGAGACGAAGGTGCACCTTGGGGTCTATATTCCAGATGGTAGTAAGTACATTGGCTGTTGCCTTACCCCAAGGGGTTTGTCCCTGGCCGGGCGCCATATATGGTGATCAAAGACCAGGCATTGCAGGGTCCAAAGATGTCTGACTGCCTGGGCAGTGTTTATTAATTTATAGGGTTTTTACAAGAAGACAAAGGCAACATAGATACAGCATCTGGATTGGAGAATAGATGCCACATGGGTGAAAGTTCCCATCCACATTGGTACAACCTCCCAACCAATCCTTAAGACTATTGGTGATGTTAGTAAATGAGATCACCTATATGTCTGGAAAGTTAGGGACTTTCCAACCCAACAGATAGAGGATGAGATCATGCAGTAACAAAAGAGGTCCCCTTAGCCAAATGTGCAGTCTGCTGCTAGCATCTAGCACCATCCAGAGGATCTCAGTGGCTACCACAACCTTGGAGGTCTTCTAGACCAACTTTCCATTCAGAGTGTGAAAGCGCAAGTTAAAAGGCATTGAAATTAAATTGTTTTCCTGTTTATTTTGAAACTGCACAATTTCTTACGTAAAGGGAAGAATAGCAAAATGACCTTGAATAAGGTGTTGGGAAGAGGTAAGAGGGTGTGGCAAATTTGGAAAGCTTTACTATTGCCCAGCAGTGGGATCCTACCTGTTCCACTACCTAACGTGTGTGTGCAGCTTTCCCCACACCAGCTGAGGCCTACAGCGCCAATCAGATGAGAGGATAAAGAAGAGAAAAGCGCAGGGGCAGGTGGAAGGGCCGATCCTGCACTTTTCTCTTCTTTCTCCTCTCAGCTGACCGTGGGAGCCTTTTTTTTTTTTACTACCAGTTCCACTGAACTGATCTGAACCAGTAGCATACTACCACTGCTACTGCTATAGGAAATATATCTTCTGCTTTTTTAATTAGGATGTATCCTTCCACATTTATCTTTCTAGGAACATCTGAGTGCTTTGAAATTTGAGGAATCATCAAAGGAAGGAATATAATTTAATGCATTCTACATTCTACAATGAGGTGGTGTGGACACTTAAGGGTGCATTATATTGCATCCATATTACCACTGTTTCTAGTAACCATTCCAAATTGTTTGCTGGACTAACTTTCTCTGCCAGCCAACTAGTGTTCATAAGACAGGTATTTTGTGAGTCCACTATAGTAAGAAGTGCAATATGGCAGGACTCAGAATGTTTTACTAGAAAAATTAATTGATTCATTATTTACCTCTAATGATGTAGGTTCCTACGAAGGTTATGCACATTTCACAAGAAATCATCTGGGATGTCACCCAATTTCATAGACCATAGCTACATATATTGGAAAAATTATATTTTACTTATCATCTTTCTGTGGAAATGTTAAGGTGCTGAGCTTGTTGATCAGAAAGGTTGGCAGTTTGGCGGTTCAAATCCCTAGCACTGCATAATGGAGTGAGCTCCTGTTACTTGTCCCAGCTTCTGCCAACTTAGCAATTTCAAAGAATATAAAAATGCAAGTAGAAAAATAGGGACCACTTTGATAGGAAGGTAACAGTGTTCTATGCGCCTTTGGCATTTAATCATGCCGACTACATGACCATGGAGATGTTTTCGAACAACACTGGTTCTTCAGCTTTGTAATGGAGATGAGCACTGCCCCCTAGAGCCGGAAATGACTAGCACGCATGTGTGAGGGGAACCTTTCCTTTACCTTTATCAGTTTCTATCCTAAGAAGGCACTACTTAAAAAATAAAAGGACAGAATATTATTGTTTTTTTGTTTTCTCAGATACACAAAAATGCACCAAGTGTCCGGATGATAAATATCCAAATGAGGATAGAATCCAATGCAACCCAAAAGTTATAACCTTCCTCTCTTATGAAGAATATCTGGGCATCATCCTGGTTTCTTTTGCACTACTGTTGTTTCTAATCTCAGGCCTTATTTTAATTCTATTCATCAAATATCTAGAAACTCCCATTGTCAAAGCCAACAATCGAGACCTGTCATATATCCTCCTTGTCTGCCTTCTGCTTTGCTTCTTGTCTCCTTTTCTCTTCATTGGTCAACCAAGAAATGCCACCTGCCTTCTCCGACAAATGGCTTTTGGCATCATCTTCTCAATTGCCATTTCTTCTCTCTTGGCAAAAACAATCATGGTGGTGCTGGCCTTCCTGGCCACAAAACCAGGAAATCAAATGAAGAGGTGGTTGGGGAAGAGCTTGACCAACTCCATCATTTTTTCTTGTTCTGCTGTCCAAATTATCATCTGCTCCATCTGGCTGGGAGTTTCACCCCCATTCCCTGACTCTGACTGCCACTCCCAGCATGGAGTGATCATCCTGCAATGCAACGAAGGATCTGTTGTCATGTTCTACATCACCCTCAGCTACATGGGCTTCCTTGCTGCCATCTGCTTCACAGTGGCTTTCCTGGCCAGGAAACTGCCTGGAGTCTTCAATGAAGCCAAGCTGATCACCTTCAGCATGCTAGTCTTCTGCAGTGTCTGGGTGACTTTTGTGCCCACCTATCTGAGCACCAAGGGGAAATTCATGGTGGCTGTGCAGGTCTTCTCCATCCTGGCCTCTAGTGCTGGGCTACTAGGCTGCATCTTCATTCCCAAGTGCTACATTATCATTCTGAGGCCAGACTTGAATACAAAGGAGCAGCTTATGATCAGGACCAATGATCTTGCTTGAAATAATTAAAGGATAGCTGAAAATAGTGTCCCCCATTCCAGTCCAGTAGAATCACAACTTGGCCACTGGGATTTTTTGATCAGTCTAGCCATCATATCTGTCCTGTGCTGTTGAAATGCCCCCATCCACTTATTTGAAACATGATACTTGTGCAATGGGAATCTTGTTGATATGTCAGAAATTACAGGGAAACTCTTATTTAGAGGGGAAACTCTAAAAATATTATTCTTTTAGTTGTATCATAGTTTATCTGCAACTGGCATCCTTTACAGAATTAGACTCAAGATTTTGGCATCATCAGCACAATGAGAGAGATATTTCCCAGCCAAATTAGGAGGATAATAATCTGGATTATCCAACTGGTCAACTAAATTTTTATAAAGAAGCTAAAGAAGAGAAGATCTGGTCAACTAAATTATTATAGCATAGCACAGCAGTTAGAATGCAATATTGAAGACTAACTCTGCCCGCAGTTAGGAATTTGACTCTGACCAGCTCAAAGTTGACTCAGTCTTCCATCCTTCAAAATTTGATAAAACGAGGGGCCAAATTGTTGGGGCAATATGCTGACATTTGTAAGTTGCTCAGAGAGTGCTGTAAGGCATTATGGAGCAGTATATAAGACTAAACGCTACTGCTATTGCTACATAGAAGTTAAACAAGAGAGGAACTAACATATAGCCATGCACATTTTCTAGAAAATAATTCCTACAGAATTATATGATTTAGTGTCCTATTGATGTGGTGTGAGGGAGAGAAGTGATATTGGACTTAAACATCTGATCAGAGGTTTGGATAATTCATACATGTCCATTTGGGCACCAGAAGTATGTGGGTGGTCACTGGGAGATGAGGATGGCTCTGACCTGATCCAAAGGACCTACTGTATTTTTACCATCTTAAAATGGAAATTTGCAATGAGATCCTATTCACAAAAAGAAGCCATCCTGAAATCACATTTATTCTCAAATTCAGCAGAAATATGTGATTGGTTGTGTGATATGTAAAATTATACCTGTGAAAATATAAAGCAATGATAATGCCATTTTTAACCCCTTTGTTAAGCTAAGATAATTTACTGGAATATTATGTAAGAATTCTCTATTGTTTTGTATAAAAGTTATATATTTGGCAGGTTAGGCTGTCCAGTGTCATGTTAATGATGGAGATTACTGGAAATGGAAACAGGTAAACAGGATGAGGAAACAGATGTTATGCTACAATAATAGGGGTATTGTATAGCTGAATACATAGCTGGATAGATTGTGAACCCGGAAAGGGGCAGAGACTGTATATTTGGACCTGTATATAAACCCCAGCCTTCCTGGGAACTATGTCTTCTGCCCATGAGCAGAATTCCCTTTTACAAAAGCCTCATAATAAAGCTCTTATATATTGTTCACGTGTCTCCAGTGTCTACCTGAATGGTTGATTTTTTTTTATCACAGCTGTATCTTTTTCCCGGGCTGTATCATAGCTGTATATTCCTAGCATCTAAGAATTTCTCAGCCTTCCTCATCACCTTCTTGGACACTGATGATATGCAGCATTTATGGTCAGAGTCACAATTCCCAATTTCCAGTAAAAGAGGTGGGTTTTTTTTGGAACAAGATCCTTTCAATCTCTACCTGTGAGAGAGTCTACCTATGAGAGAATCTTCAAGTTGTCTTTCTCATACCATTTTATCCAGTCTTCTATTGAGAATTGATGTTTGGAATAAGGAAAAGGGAATGCTTTGAGGGTGAAGGTTCATTCTCTCAGTAGTAGGATGGTTTCCAAACATTTTATTACCTGGCTAGGTAATATCTTCAGCAGAGTTTAGGGGATGTCAGTGTTCTTCTGTTAATAAGGGTTTCAGGTGTGACTGTGTCAAGTGTTGTGATGGGTCAGCTGTGGGTCACCAGTGAGTCTTGTGATGGGTCTTGTGATAAGGATCAGGTCAGGGTCATTGGGAGATGAACTATTAGGCGAGTTATATGGGATGGTTGAGGGTAGGTGCTCTCTGGTTGGCTGGATTCTAAAGAGTTTGTAGGCTGGTTGTAGGTTAATGTGTGTCTGTTAATGGAATTGCTTGTGCCAAGCTTCAGTGAACTCACAAGCATGGCTGATTATTTTTGTGTTGCTCCAATAGAACTGCAAACTTCTGATAAGCAAAATCAACGGGGAAGTGTCATGCCCCTGTCTGAATCTGAATATGCAGGGGAAGGTGAGCTGGAACAAAATCTGACAGAAATCAAGAGAGTGACTCCATTGGCCTTGGAGGAAACTGGGGAAGGCTTTTCAGGATTAGAAAGGTTTGCAGACAGGGAGGAGCAGGAGAGACAGAACTCAGATGAAGAGCAAGGACCACCCCCTCCTGATCCTAGACCACACAGAGAAGACGAGACCAATGCAGACTGAGCCAGCTATGAAGGAGGAGAGATCCCCGCCCACTTTCACAAGCACACATAGAGACTGAGGTTGAAGGAGATGCTGGTGGGAGGGGCATTTGTTGGGAACAAGGGTTGAATCTGTGGAACTATATGTACATTTGCCGATGCCTGGAGATTACTGTGTCTGTCTTGTGGGGCTTTCCTGGTTTGCCTGGTTTACTGGACTGCTGGCTCTGGTTACTGTTTGGCTAAATCTGACTTACTGGACTGCTTGCCCTGGTTACTGTTTGGCTAACCTGGCTTACTGGATTGCTGGCCCTAGTTACTGTTTGGTTAAACCTGGCTTATTGGATTGCTGGCCCTGGTTATTGTTTGGCTAACCTGGATTACTGGACTACTCACAGAGGCCGTGTCAGGGTTCCGATTAATAATTAATTCATGAGCCTCAAGCAAAGTTTCAAAAGAAATCCAATTATTTATTAGAAACAACATGTCAGCACTTTTCCCAAGTGCAGTCGGCTCTACCCTATATAATTTACTGTTCACCTATGACCCTGTTCCCCCCCCCCCAATCCTCCCAGGGTGTGTCATAAATCACACTTTCCAACGAAGCACTTTTGTGGGCTGTGGAAAACATGCCTCTCCGGCTGGGCTCCGTAACTTTAGACACAATCTGGAGAACAGTTTGCATGGAATGTGCTTCTGATAATAGCAACGAACTGCTGCAGCAGATCTCCCCCCTCCTTTTAATGTCAACTCGTAAAGCATTCCTAGCTTCTGTTCTCATTCCCTTGTATGTATCAATTTCCATAATATAAAAGGTAGGGAATCCTCCCTTCTTTAGGCCCATCTTTTTTACCCTGAATATCAATAAGAAAAAAATGTGCTTCAGCAGAAAGGTGTCCTGGCCTCTGGTTCAAATGTATCTTTAGAAAATACAGACACACACACACACAAAACCATAGCATCCATGCACACCCACACACTTTCCCATACACTGAACAGCAAAAAGAAGGCAAGAAACACATTTATTATAACTGGAAGTCCATTTCTATCATGTAAACAAATGACCCATTTTTTATTTAATTTTTAAAAACATTAAAGTACCAAATACAATTTGGTACATTTATTAACTGACATTTCTGGGAAACATGTACACAGACCTCAATTTACTATTTTAGTTTGACATCATACATTCTTTTGTATTCAGATTTGGTCTTAGGAAAATAATGTAACATTTGGGGAGAAAAATTAACAGCAACAAGCTGGCACTAGAAGCCAACATGGAGAAGACCTGCACAGCTACCATATACTTCCCCTTGGTGCTCAGATAGGTGGGTACAAAGGATATCCAGACACTGCAGAAAACCATCATGCTGAAGGTGATCAGTTTAGCTTCGTTGAAGGCCCCGGGTAGATTCCTGGCCAGGAAGGCCATCGTGAAGCAGATGATAGCCAGGAAGCCCATATAGCCAAGAGCAAGGTAGAACATAGCAACAGAGCCTTCGTTACATTGCAGGATGACCTGAGAAGACTCTGAGTACATGTCTGACTCAGGGAATGGGGGAGAGGTGCCCAACCAGATGCTGCAGAGAACAACTTGGACACCAGAGCAGGAAAGGATGATAGAATTGGCCATGCTCTTCCCTAGCCATCTTTGTACTTTACTCCCTG
>CM042834.1:14298641-14318059 GCA_023653725.1 Bungarus multicinctus | reverse complement strand
GGCACAATTTCGAGGTGCACAGGGCATTGCTGTAAAACTGTCAAGGTTGCAGGTTGAGGGAATGTGAGAACAGGAAGGTGAGGTGAAGCTGTGGAGGCTAAAACCTTGTGTCCTAAATATTGTAACGGATAATGAGACTGCACCTTTTCTGGTGCTACATGCAGTCCTGCAAGAGCAAGGAGAGAGAGAAGACATGGAAAAGTTTTACATACTGTACCTTTAGGACCATCAGCTGCAATCAGGATGTCATCCATGTAATGATACACTAAAATTCAGGAAATTTGTCCCGATAGGGTTGTAAAGCTTTATTTACAAAATATTGACACATCGTAGGAGAATTGAGCATTCCTTGGGGAAGAACTTTCCATTGATATCTAGCTGTAGGTTTAGAATTATTAAACTCAGGAACGGTGAAGGCAAATAGTATCCTGTCCTCTGGTATCAGCGGGATGGAGAAAAAACAATCTTTGAGGTCAATGATTATGAGATCAAATTGTACAGGAATTAAATTTGGATTTGGAAGGCCGCATTGCAATGGGCCCATAGGTTGCAATATAGCGTTCAGAACACGGAGATCCTGTAGGAGGCGCCATTTGCCACTTTTCTTTTTAATTACAAACACTGGTGTGTTATATGGGCTGGTAGATGGAAAAGTGCTCGCAAGGCCCGGGCGTGAGAGCAGTTAGGGTTAGGGTTAGGGTTAGGGTTAGGGTTAGGGTTAGGGTTAGGGTTAGGGTTAGGGTTAGGGTTAGGGTTAGGGTTAGGGTTAGGGTTAGGGTTAGGGTTAGGGTTAGGGTTAGAAATGTAGGCATCAAATATATTCAAGGCCAATTTTTCTTTTGTAAGAGGCCATTGATCAGTCCAAACAGGAATATTTGATTTGAGAGTGAGAGAAAGAGGAGAAATAGCCATAATTCAAGGTATGTAGAGAGAAGTGAGTTGAGATAGCAGGTCACGGCCCCACAAATTGCAATGTAATGGAAGGACAAAGGGTTTAAGATAAGCAGTCACAGAGGAATGAGGCGTAGAGGCAGTAAGCCAAAGTGAGCTAACCTTTGCTGCCTGCGCTCCACTGACGCCTTGTACTGAAGTTGTTTCAGCAAGGGGCCAAGAGGATGGCCACTCAGAGGACCGAATGACAGAGACGTCAGCTCCGGTGTCAATCAGGCCAGCAAAAGATTGGCCATTCAGCAATATGGTTAACATAGGTTTGGAGGCTCGAACAGATTGCTGTAGAGCAAACAAAGAAGGGGGTTCAGGAGAGGGAAGAAGAATGAGAGTAGCCACAATCGTTCCCACTTTCAGGGAAAAGCACCGGTCGCCAATGGCAGCGAGAGAGAGATTTTTCAGAGAAGAGGAGTCGTACAAAAAGGGTGCAGCGACTACGCCTTCAATGGTAAGGGAGGAGTTAGGTATGAGCAAAACAGGCAAGGAAGGCGGAAGTGGCTTCAGAACAGTGATAGAAAGAGGGAGAGTGAAGACCAAACCAGGATCATCATAAACGATGTCCTCTGTCAGCTGTACAGGGAAAGAAGTAGGTTGTAAAAAGGAAAGAGAAGAGGAAAGAGAAGTTTCAGCCTTTGTAGCGGGGTTAGCTGAAGACCCCATGCCTAGTTTTCCGATTGCTGAGCAGGAGGAGGGTTAGAGCGACATTGGGAAGCCCAATGAAAACCTTTTCTGCAACGAGGGCAAACAGTTTTTGGCTTGGCAGCATAGGGTGCAGTAACCCGAGACTGGCCACGAGGTGTTCCCCCCCACCCGGCATTCTACATGATTTTTAAAATGGCCAGGCTTCCCACAATTAAAACAATTGCCAGAGCGAGACACGGCAAGGGCGTCGGACGACGGAGGGGAGGTGGGGAGGGATGCAGAAATGGAGGTAGAGATGGCAGCGGCAAGGGCGCTCATTTTGTGAGAAGTATTTCCCACAATCCTACAAAGCTGCAGGAACTCAGCCAAGGTTACACCAGGTTTATTAGCAACAGGTTGAAGTATTTTTTGACAATCTTCATTCGCATTGGTGTAAGCCAGTTTAATAAGAAGTTCTTGTCTGGCCGCCTCATTGTCAATTTGGCGTTCCAGAGCGGTTTGCAAATGGTTAACGAATGAAGAGTAAGACTCGTCAACCTCCTGCACTACCTTCAAAAAGGTGTGTGTGGATTTAGAGTCTGAATCATCCACACGTTTCAGGGCATTCATCGCACAAAGATGAATGATTGCAAAGGCACGGCAAGGGCAAGTTTGTTGCTGAATCAGGGTGGAGTATAATCCGGTTCCCTTTAAGTGATCAGCAATGACCAGATTAGGGAGGCATTGTCTTATTTCAGCATCTACTAATTTTTCATATTCAGACTGCCAAACAACATACTGGGCAGGAGTCACAAGCATAGAAAACAACATCTTCCAATCATATAACAGCATTACAGTGTTAGCAGACACGAGAGAATCAAGCATGCCACGAGTGTAAGTGGATTGCAGTCCATACATATTTACAGCCTCTTTTAAATTTTTCAACACTCTTAACTCTATGTTATTATGAACAGGAGCGCCAAGGGCTCCCGGAACAAGAGTCATAGGGTAAGCAGAAGGTATATCACAAGATTCTAAGGTGAAGGAAGGAGAAGCCAGGATAGCAGTAATAGTTCCCCCCGAGGGATGTGGGGACGGAGGATCAGTAGGAATGGGAGAGACAGAAGGAGAGGAGGGCTGCAGACGATTGTGCGGAGTGTCAGAGTGAAAAGGAGGGGCATAGGCAAGCTGAGGAATATCATCCGAAGAGTCGGCAGATTGGTAAGGTGGGGGAGAAGAATCAAGGTGAGCAGCAAGAGGCTCAGCAGTTTTAGAGGCAAGAGATAAAGACTCGGGGAGAGTGGTGGAGGGGTAGATAGTATTGAGCGCAGCCATTATCGCACGCCAGGACATAAGAATGTCCGGTGGAGCTCTGGGGACATCATACAGATATTTTCCCAAGCGTTCCCACGAAGTGCGACGCAGCGTGCCCTCAGCCGGATAAGCAGGACAGTGCTGCTCCACATAAAGCAAGAAGGAGGTGATAGATTTTCTAGACAAGGTATATACAGTGGTGCCGTTAATTTTCTGCAAACAATTAGCCTTCTTCACTAATTGGTAAAGTTCGTCCCTATGAACTGACGAAACTTTGGAGAGTGAGGAGCCCATTACTTACGATTGTACAGAGCCTTTGCCAGGTGCGTAGCAACGGGAGTGAAGGCAGCGCACCTCTAGACAGAAGTCACGCCGTGGAGCTGAAGAAGTGAGAGATCCCAGACGAGCCCCCAGTTGTCGCGTTGTCGCGGTTTGTTCGTTGTCCTTAGGTTCTCTGATCAGCTTGTAGAGCCCCCGCAGGGGTGAAATTTAGAGGGACCCTCGTGAGGGTGAGTACTTAAGTACTAGAATCAATAATTGACACAGACACCATAGTTTCTCAAGGTGAGAGACCACGTTGTGCCCGGGGTAGATGAAGAAGTCCCCCGATTGCAACGCACCACCCTCTTTTATTTTGCAGTTTTATCAGGGCGGGGGGAGCGAGACATATGTGAAGAGGAGCAAGGAAGTATAATTCTAATGGCGCCATGGCAGGATGCGACCACTGTTGTGTGCTAAGATAGCGTGATTATCTATTAACAAGGTATTTGTGGTCAGCTAGTTCCTGTAACTATTTGCCGACGTGTCGTGCCAAGCTGAGCTTATCATGCAATTCCTAACTTGAGAAGGTCATTCTTACGGCCTTATGTCAAGAGGACTCTCGAGGTTTACTACATGCACTCTCCCGGTCTCTTCAGCAGCTGCTACACAGCACTCTGATGCGCCAAGCAATGCAGCTGCGCTTCAAAAGCATGGGGTAAAAGTGAGTCCGGGAGTCCAGGTGAGTGGGTGGGACCAACAGCAGAGTGGCGGAGGGAACCGGTTTGGTCTCCACTGCTCATCGGTGCTACAGGCTCAACAGAACCGGGCCAAACCGGTAGAATACCACCACTGATCTCACAGAGCATTGATTCTGGGGACAAATAGAAGGGTATATTCAATTTTGAGTTCTGATGTCCTTTTTAAGGAAAGGGTTTGTTTTGGCACCCATGGCCAGTTGACCCATGTAATCGTCCACCTTTCATGACTGAGATGCTTTCTCTTCTTACTCATTGGATCAATCAATAATGATTCGAGTTCCCTCTAAATCAAAAGAATGTCGGTACTGCACAGGATTCCTAAGGAGTTATAGGACTGGCATACAACACAAACTCTACATGCGATCACAGCTCAAAATTAAATGGAGAAAGTTATTTGGCTTGGGACCTGGGTACGTACGGGACCGCCTACTGCCACCATCGGCCTCCCATTGGCCAGTGCACTCCCACAGGGCGGGCCCCCCTCGCGGTGCTGCCGGCTGGGTGGCTGGCGACTCCGAGGGTGCGGGCCTTCTCTCTGGGAGCACCCTCCCTCTGGAACGAATTACCCCCAGAGTTGAGGACCATCCCTGACCTATTAACCTTCCAGCACGCACTGAAGACCCACTTATTCCATCAAGACGGTCTGGCCTAGAGCTATTTGCAGGGTTTTAAATTGATTTTAAATGGTCTTTTAGTTTTTAACCTTTGAAAGTTTTAATTTTTTCAGCCAATTATTTAATTCTTTTAATTCTATTTTTAATATTGTATTTATGTCTGTATTTTTTATTCAGCTGTATACCGCCCCGAGTCCCGACGGGAGAGGGGGAAGTATAGAAGATCAATTAATAAATAATAAATTAATAAATAAATAAATTTGGGAATTAGAGAAGAAAACCTTTTATCTTCTACTTTGTAATTCTGGAACACTGCCAGGATTCCTGTACTACCCCATTGCATGTATTAAAAGCAGTGGTGAGCTGCAACCAGTTTTAATAACAGGTTCTCTTAGCGTACGCTTTGTGCGTGCAAAAAGCATTTAATAAGCAGCCATTTGAACCTCTCCAGCTCACATTCTAGCCTTCCCCGGTGAGTAGTACAACTGAAGCATGGTAATCCACGTTGCCACGCGAATCAGCTGAACTGCAAAAGACAATGTAAGGCAGGATAGGGTGGGGGTGGGTAGGTGGGGCCAACTGATCACTGTTTGTACTGGTACACTAGAAGCAGCGTGAACCGGCAGCACCCCACCACTGATTAAAAGTGCACTCAAAGAGAGAAATAATCGTCAAGATATTGACAATTTAATAGCTGATCAGATGTTTTAAGGCTACTTTAAATGCTGCATGTATAAAATTGGCAGCAAGAGATCGCATTGGAAGCAGGAGTAAACATGAAGATATCAAACACTGTAATGTTAGGGAGGCTGTAAAGGAGAAACTGGCAAGAACACAGCAGTGTTCTACTGACCATAATATAGCTGATATATTAACAAAGGAATATGTTAAAGCATTTGGATTATCAGCTGTTCAGCTTTAAATGGGAGGAGTGTTAAGGTATTGACTATTTAATGGCTGACCAGCTGTCATGATTTAATTGGCAGTCCTGGAGTCTGGAGAAGACTCGGATGAGGGTCGTGTGTTCAATGCAGAGATGGGGCCAGGACCATCTGGGAGTGGGGTACTGACTCCAGAGCCTCTGGAGTCCTGCAGCAGTAAGGCAGAAGAACAAGGGGAGCCCAGTTGTGTCATCAATGTAGAGTTTAATCAAACTTGTAACTCTGGGTGACCTTTCACAGCAGTCTCTGCAGACAAGACACCATGATGTTAATTCCTTTGACATCAAATGAAGCAGAAGTCAGAATTCCTTGGGTGATGAACTATTTCCCTCCAGCATCAGTTTCTGGACCTGTCCTGACAGGAAGGACCACAATACCGTCAGGGATATATATACGACTTTTTACTTAAATGTTATTTTCCAGCTTACCCTTTTCACATGGAGTCTTGAAAGAACTTCAAGATCCCCAAAGGAAATGTTTTTTCTCAGTATAATTATCACCTTCCTGAGGTTTTCAGTCCTCATCTGCTACTACTTTATTGACTGTCTTTGATGTAAACATCAGACTGAAGCAACATGAAATGATCTTGTATCAGAAAGGATAAATGCATCAGGTCACACTGTAGGGCACAAATTTTGGGACAGCCACAGATTGTCCTTTCTCTTCTTTACAGGTGAAGATTGGTTTGCCTGTCTGAATCAGGAAAGTGAGGATGTTTTGAATTCTTCTAATCCTTCTTGTCTTTTTTCTTTAGAAACAGAAAGTGGATTGATTTGGCTCTATAAATTATGGATTTTCTTCTTCTGACGGTGTTGGTGTCTCAGGGAGTCTCTGTGAAGCTTGGACTGAAGTGCCCGCTAAATTTTGATATCCGGGATGAGAGAAAACCATGGAATTATTACATGCCAGGAGACCATCTAATTGGTATAGTCACCTCAATGTCAAGAACATTGCTCGAAATGTTGCCTTTCAACGTGGCTCCTATGAGTCAGTCTCTTTCGTAAGTTCTTTAATGTGATGGAGTTGCATTCCCTCCACTTGCAGTTCTAACACTCTTGTTTTCTTTTTATTTCATTGATTCCTATGTTGCAGGAGTTGTCTAATGTCTTGAATTGTTTTGATTTCTATGGCTGTCCTCTTTTGTGCAATAGACCCAAATCCCAACATGGAAGATATAAACAAGTCCAGTTTATTTATCCATTCCCATCTAATAGTGAGCTCATCTCTTGCATTCTGAGGTTGGTTTGAAGTAATGATTGAAAGGGTTATAGACACCTCTGCCCAGCCCATTTCCATATTTAAATAACTACTCGTTGATATCCAATTCCTGATCCTTAGACGTATAGATCAATAGGAAGAGAGTTGGAAGTGACCTTGGAGAACTTCTATTCCAGCCCTCGGCTCAAGCAGGAGAACCTGTACTATTACAGACAAGTGACCCTCTTCTTAAAAAAATGTAGTGATGCAGCACCCACCACTTCTGAAAGCAAGCTGTTCTACTGGTTAATTTTCCTCAGTGTTTCTCCTTAACTTCAGGTTGCTTCTCTCCTTGATTAGTTTCCATCCATTGTATCCTGTCCTGCCTTCTGGTGCTTTGAACAATAAATTAACTCCCTCTTCTTTGTGGCATCCTCTCAAATACTGCAATATTGCTATCATGTCCTTTCCCACCACTCCTTCCTTCTCTAGACTTTCTACAGTTGCTTATCTGGGTCATTAATGAAACAAAATCTTCATTTTATGTTGGTTGTACTTCAACTTTTGAACTATTTAAAGTGCAGGTTACTGGGCAAATGAAAATTAGGAGTACTACAATTTGTGATTCTTAACTGTAGTGGAAGACTATCTCCATCCCATCTTCTCAATGCTGATAATATATATATATTATCATGGGTAGCTATCACTTGCCCTGGGCTTTGGATCTCTATTACCTTAAGACTCAGTAGGCTTGTGGCAACAAAGAGGATTAATTTGAAAAAAAAATTATCTCTGTTGATGATGATAACAACATAAACATTATTTATAGTACAGTAAATGATTTTAAATGTCAATCAAACGTCCTTCTTTTCTCTATGGTTTCTACAGTTGCTTTTCTGGCTCACTAATGAAACAACCTCCTCATTTTATGTTGGTTGTACTTCAATAATTGAATGATTTTAAGCAAGGTTACTGGCCAAATGTAAATTAGGAGTGCTACAAAAAACAGTGTATTTGTGGTTCTTAACTGTGGTGGAAGATTATCTCTATCCAATTATTTCAATGCTCATAAAATTATTTGATCATGTGTTGCTAACATTTGCCTCTGGCTTTGGATCTCTATTGCCTTAAGACTCAATAGGTTTGTAGAGAGAGGGTATTAACTTGAAAAAAAATGTTTCTGTTGATGGTGATAACAACATGAACTATTTGAATTATTTACATGGATTATTTACAGTATGGCAAATAAATTTAAACTACGAACCATAATTTATGCCATTCAAATGATCAACAAGAATCTCCAGGCTCTGGACAATCTCACATTAGGCTACAACATCTATGACAACTATATCAATGCTATTGGCACTTCAGAAGCCTTGATGGACATTCTCTCTACTGGAGAAGCCAATGTGCCCAACTACAGCTGTGGAAGGAAGGAAAACCTTTTGGCTCTTCTGGATGGAGCTAAAATGGACATCTCAATCCAGATGTCAACATTCGTAGCCGCCTACAAAATCCCACAGGTTTGTCTCTCTCTCTCCCTCTCTCTCTCTCTCCCTGTGTGTGTATGTGTGTGTGTGTTTGTGTGTTTCTATTTGGCAAAGTGAGTGGAGTTGCAGTGTATGAGCCATAAATCCAACCATATTTTGTCTATATGGGTGGGGTGGCCTTCTGGATAAGACAATGGGCTTGTCATTTGGAAGACTGGCATTTGGAGACGGTGGCACCTTGTGATGGGATGAGCTTCCATCCATGCCACAGCTCCTGTCAACCTCGCAGTTCAAAAGCATGCAAACTCAAGTAGATAAATAGATAACATTTCAGTCAGAAGGTAACAGTGTTCTGTGTTTCTCGGCTTATAGTCATGCTGAACACTTGACCATGGAAACTTCTTTGGACAACTTCTTTGGAAACTTCTTGACCATGGAAACTTCTTTGGTCAGAAGGTAGCAGTGTTCTGTGTTTCTCGGCTTGGAAACAGAGATGAGCACCAGAAATGAGTTGGACATGACCAGACAGAGAAATATTTACCTTTATTTTGTCTATCAAATTCAAGGCTTGCTTTTCACTATGGCCTTTGTAGGCATTGTGGTTCTGGATTGGCATAGTTCAGGGGTCATCAAATTTGGCAACTTTAAGACTTGTGGACTTCAACTCCCAGAATTCCTCAGTCAGCTATTCCTTAGCATGGCTGGCTGAGGAACTCTGGGAGTTGAAGTCCACAAGTCTTAAAGTTGCCAAGTTTGAGGACCTCTGGCATAGTCCATGTGGAAGAGGGAAAAAGCAGTCATACCCTCTTATGACACCATCCCCACTGCTTTGGGGATTTCCACTGTGCTCTTGTGAAGATGAGGAGAATCTCTGTGTTCAATCAAAAAGGTCTTTAGTAAAAAGAGAAGGTGAAGCTTTGAGGGGACATTTTGTACAAATTCTTAATCCAAATAATATTTTACAGGGTGAACAATTCCATGATTCATGAAAAGAATTGGAATGATTATCTTACTTACTTGTGTTAAAATACGTATAACTTATGGGCTTTTTGGGACCAGACCATTCACAACTTTCTTTAAAAATTACAAACACATTAGCCAACTTGTCAACTATTTTTCACCCTAGAATATTCACAATCAAATTCATCATACTTGATTATAAACGGAGCCCTCCGAGAGGATTTTCCACTGGATTAATTATTTTAAAAATTCCTGGTTGGTGGCAGGTTCCTTTACAGATGTAAATAATAACTATGTAATAATAATATCAATCAACAATCTTTCATTCTCATAATATCGACCATACCCACTTGAGTGAAAATTTGCAAATTCTAGTTCCTATTTGAGAAAAAGAAATAGAAATGATCCCTGCAGTTACTGCTTCATTATTCTAATAAATGTTGTGGCTCAAATGTTGTTTTTGTGGGGAAAATAAAAAGGGAAAAATATGTTGGATATCTTAGAAGCCTTGAGTTATTTGTATAAATAATAAAAATAATAAAATAACAATTTTGGTCAATTACGTTTTGTCATATTTTTTTTCAATCTATGACCAATTTATTTGAACTTTTCTTTCTGTTGAAGATATGGTTAAGGAACTAAATTG
Source organism: Bungarus multicinctus (assembly GCA_023653725.1). NCBI lineage: Eukaryota > Metazoa > Chordata > Lepidosauria > Squamata > Elapidae > Bungarus > Bungarus multicinctus. Next base: position 14,308,309 of record CM042834.1, on the reverse strand, counting down.
TCTTCTTTTAAATTTCCTGGATATTTCTCTTCTAGTTCCATCCCTTTCTGGAGAAGAATGAGTTTTGTAATATTTCCCATCGGAAATTGTACTTGGACCAAAATGGAGACATAACAGCAGATCTTGACATCATAAGCTGGGTGCTTCTTCCCTCACTGGAACCCAGTGACGAGCAACTGGGAAGTTTTGAAAGGCAGAAATTTACAGTCAATAAAGACACTCTGTTATTGCTAACATTCCTCAACAAGGTAAGAGAAATATTGGTGTCCATTCTCTAGCTCCATACTAAGCACCCATTTCAAGTTGGCCAAGTCAATTCACCAAGGTGGTTGATTTTCATTGAGAACTGAATTTGAGGAGTAGAAATCTCAGTCTTCTTAAACTGCTTCAAAGGCATCAGTACTAGTGATCAAGGTTTCCTTTACATGTTAAAATATGGAGCACTGCCGTAAGTTGATCCCATACTGCCCTGCATGAGTTGCTAGGTAGCACATTTTCAATTTTGTTTCTTATTTTAGAATAGCAAAGGAGAAGGCAATTGTGTTAAGGTTCAGGGAGAAGGCAGTTCTGTTAAACAGTTCCCAAGTTCAGGTTGGGGCTGAATCCAGTGAAACTGAATCAACGCTGGAGAGATACCTTCTTGATCTCTGTGGCAAAAATGCCTTGGGATTCAGATTGTTGTCCACTGAAAGGGAAGCTCCATAGTCAGTAATATGGAGACCATAATTTTGTGACCAGAATTATTGATGGTTGTCTTTCATCCCCTGGGATAGAGGAATAAACCATCTGCTCATAACAGATAAAAAATAATCAGAGTTGGAAGGCACCTTGTAGGTCCTCTAGTCAAAAAACCTGCCCAAGCAGGGGACCCTACATCATTTCTGACAAATGGTAGTCCAATCTCTTCTTGAAAGTCTCAAGTGTTGGTGCTCCCACAACTTCTGAGGGCAAGCTGTTCCATTGGTTGATTGTTTTCACTGTCAGAAAGTTTCTCTTTATTTCCAGGTTAAATCTCTCCTTGTTCAGTTTCCATCCATCATTCCTTGTCTAGCCTACAGGAGCTGAAGAAAATAGCTTGACCCCTTCCTCTCTGGGACAAAATATTGGAATACTACTCTCCCCTAGTCCTTCTCTTCACTAGACTAGCCATGTCCAGTTCCTGTAACCGGTCTTCATATATTTTAGTCTCCAATCCCCTAATCATCCTTGTTGCTCTTTTCTGTACTTTTTCTAGAGCCTCAACATCTTTTTTGTAGTGTGATGACCAAAACTGAATGCAGTACTCTAGGTGTGGTCTTACTAAGGCTTTATAGAGTGGCAATAGTAGCTCACTTGATCTTGATTGTATCCCTCTATTAATGCAACTTAGGACTGCATTAGCTTTTTTGGTTGCAGCTACTCACTGCTGGCTCATATTTAGCTGGTTGTCCACTGAGACTCCAAGATATCTCTAACAGTTACTGCTATAGAGCCTGGTTTCACCCAGTCTATAAGACGGAACCTTATTGCAACCCACTGCATACTTCCCTCCATATAGACCTATTAAGGACTACTTGTTGAGTACGGTTTGTCAGCGAACTGCAAATCCATCTAGTGGTCCACTTTTTTCTAGTTTATCAAAAATAAGTTGTGGTCTACTTTGTCGAATGCCTTACTGAAATCTAAATATATTATGTCCACAGTATTTTGCTGGTCTACTAATTTAGTCACTATGTGTCATCGGAAGGCGATCCAAAGCATTCAGTTCACCTGAAATCATGTGGTGACATGATGTCCTGACCCAGAAAACTGGAGCCATGAAACATGATCCATAGAAAAGACACTCCTGATATTGAAATTACAAGGGGCAATTTGAAAGAAAAGGTTACTTAGATTTGGGTTTTGGCATGTAAGAAGGCGTTTTATCTGATAACTCTTGAATGATGTTGTTTATCTTGATTGTTTCCTATCTTAAGACTTGCTAAGCAGAAATGAGGCTCAAAATTTACCTAGTAATAAATCTGGATTTGTCTTTCCATAACAGTTGGTGTCACCTAATTGTAGTTCTTCAACAGAAAGGACCGTGTCTTGAACGTCTATTTTAGGTCTATCTGGGCCTTAGAATTATTTTTTTAGTTTATTTATTTGATTTGTCAATCGCTTACAAGATAATAGGTATAAGCATAAACATAGTTATGAATACATGAAATGGATACATATAAGAAAAATAAAAAGAAACAATAGGACAGGGACGGTAGGCATGTTGGTGCGTTTATGCAGGCCCCCTACAGACCTCTTAGGAAAGGGGTGAGATCAATAGTACACAGTTTAAGGTTAAAGTTTTTGCGGTTTGCGGAAGAAACCACAGAGTCAGGTAGAGTATTCCAGACATTGACCACTCTGTTGCTGAAGTTGTATTTCCTGCAATCAAGTTTGGTGCGGTTAACCTTGAATTTGTATCTATTGTGTGCTCTTGTATCATTATGGTTGAAGCTGAAGCATTCATTGACAGGTAGAATGATTGCAATGTATGATTTTATATACTATACTTAGATCGGACCGAAAGAGGCATAGTTCTATGTTTTCTAGGTCTAGAATTTCAACTCCGGTGGCATAAGGTATTCTGCAATGAGTAGAGGAGTGGAGAACTCTTCTTGTGAAATATTTCTGGACTTACTCAACTGTGTTAATATCAGATACGTAATGTGGATTCCAGACGGATGAGCTGTATTCAAGTATTGGTTAGAATTATCTTTTCCAACAAAGGGTCATATTTATGTTCATCTTGTGCAGCAATGATGATGTTATGTAGTTTGCATAATGAAACATCTGCAGGAAAACAAGCAAACTCAGAGGGCACCAAAGACCCCTCATTCCAACTCTGAGCTACAAATACCCTCCATTATTGAGACATGTTTTCATGACCTTACCTCTCCATCATCTAACTACAGGTTAGACACTAGGCACTTGGTTTTATTCTCACATGACTAAGGTGTCACCCAGAGAAATTAAAGAAAGCATATACAAATAAACAAACACTTTTTTAAAGATTGACAACTTTAATTGTAAGGACCTTTTGCTACCTATCTTAACGGGGAGACTATTTTAGACTACTTTCAGCAGTTTTGCAATGTTTTATGTAGTTGTGAAAAAAATTTTGTGCAGTGATAAGCTTCTTTCTTGATCACAGTTTTATTATATGTTCATAAATCTAATAAAAGTTTAGTAAATTTTTCAGAATAAATTTGATTCCATAATTTAATATGAAGATACCATCATACTTTAAAATCATGGATATATGAAGAATGGAGGAATAAATTTTAATACTGCCATAAGAAGGAAATCACTGGTTGTCACTTAATGCTTACATCTTTTCTTAATACCATCCCTCCTAACTTTATTAAGTAGAAAAGCCCTTTATATCAGCGAGATATTCCAAAAGCAAAAGGGATGAGCTTAAAGGAAGAATCTGTTGGCAGCTCTATCTCCTGCAACTATTTGCAGTTACTTAGACAGTTCACACTTACCTAAGTGAAGGCCAGTGTCAGGGCTCCAGCAATTGCCCTAATTAAATCATGAGCCTCGAGCCAAGCTTCAAAAAAAATCCAAAGGATTTATTAGGAACAACATGCCAGCATAAACCTTAATGAAGCCAACTCTGGCATATGTAATTTACAGTCACCTATGACCCTGTTTCCCCCCTCTCCCCCGAGTGTATAATGAATCAGATTCTCCAATGAATCTGATCCAGATTCTCACATTCATGGGCTGGGTGTCATCAATCACGTTCTCCAATTTATGCTGGCAGAAGATCCAGTAGCCTAGCTCCAATCTTTGTAAGATATGACTGGAATGTGCTTCTGGTTTTAAAGTACCATACTGTTCCTTCAGATTTCCTTCTCCTTGTTTATGGCAACTCGAAGACAGGGATAGGAACGTTTTATGAGTTGACAGCCAGGGACTCTTCGGCTAATATACATTTTGACCTTTATTTTCTAGGGATGGTGAGTCCTAACATATTTTCCTTGGAATTCCTTGTTTTTCTGATTAGACTCTGCCTCAGTCCCAGTGTGTGGAAAACTGTCATCCTGGATTTGTCAAGAGGCCTCGAGAAGGAGAGCCAGTTTGCTGCTATGACTGTATTCCTTGTCCAGAGGGGACCATTTCCACTCTGGAAGGTGGGTCACAGCAAAGAAAATGGCAGGCCTTGTGGCCATGAATGCATTCAAAGCCTTTTTGTGAAAGTGCAAGTTAAAAGACAGATTGAATGTCAACTATTTTCTTGTTCGTCTTCTAATTGCTCCGTTTATTTCAGGGGAGGAATAGCAAAAAGAGCTTGAAAGAGGGATTAGTTTGAAATAGTAGGGTTTGGCAGATTGGGCAAGCTTTAGTACTTCCAGTTTTATAATTTGGGTTTATCTGTTGAACAGAACAGAATAACAGAGTTAGAAGGGACCTTGGAGGTCTTCTAGTCCAACCCTCTTATCAAGCAGGAGACCCTATATCATTTGACACAAGTGGCTGTCCAGTCTCTTCTTAAAAGCCTCCAGTAATGGGGTAGCCTCAATTTCTGAAGGCGAGACATTCCACTGATGAATTGTTCTAACTGTGAGAAAATTTCTCCTTAGTTCCGGTTCCTCACTTCTTCGTTAGTTCAATCCATTGTTTCCTGCTTTGCTTTCTGGTGGTTTGGAAAAATAGAGAATAAATAGACCTCTTTTTTGTGGCAGCTTCAGCGCAGGGAGCTCCTGCCCTCTATCCTGCAGTCCGGCTGGGAGGAAGCCCATCCAGTCGCTTGCTTGCCTGTTTGTCCTGCTCCTCTCTGACTCGTTGTGTTCCAACCAGCTTCCTGGAGAGGCTCCTGGCCAGCCCTGAGAAGGCTTCTGTGGAAATGAGACGGCAGGAGGAAAGCTTAGGCAGACTGCCTGCCCATAGTGGTATTGCCCGACTCGGGCATGAGGCAAAATAGGGGCATGAGGAACAGCTATCTGCTCAGGTGAGGTGAGGGGGGGAGAAGGAAGGCAGTGGCAGAAGGAGCCATTTGTGCTTGAGGGAGGGTCAAGGAGTGCCTGGTGAGCTGCAGGAATCAAAGCCACCTGAGGGACTTTCTGCCAATCAGTGGAGTTTTAATCCCACCTTCAAAATAAAAACCAAATGGGAAACTTTGAGACAATTATCAGGGGACTTTGAGTTCTGATCCTCCCTTAGGCATGAAAACTTCCTGGCTGACTTTGTGCCGATTACCAGGAGACTCTTGAGTTCCATTCCCACCTTAGTACTTATGGATTGAGGGTGTGAAACTTGGAAATGTTTTCTCAGATTAAAGTGGATACCAAAGTTAGGGTTTCCTAGAGTGTGAAATGGCCGAGTGTCCAATACTGTGTGTGATGCAACGGAGAAAAGTGAAATTGTGGGAAAATACCTGTTCCATGTAGGGCAAACCCATAATTCTCTACCTTCTACTTATGGGAGAACCAGAGGCATTTGTGTGGTCACAAATCTGAATAGAAAAGAACAGAACAGAACAGTATAGAATAGAATAAGAAGTCTTTATTGGCCAACTGTGATTGGACACACAAGGAATTTGTCTTGGTGCAAATGCTCTCAGTGTACATATCAGAAAAGATACATTCGTCAAGAGTCATGAATCATCAGGTACACATTTAATGATAGTCATAGGGTACAATAAGCAATCAAATCATGCTAGGAAACAATCAATATAAATTGTAAGGATACAAGTGACAAAGTTACAGTCATACAGTCACAAGCGGGAGGGAATGGGTGATAAGGAGTGATGAGAAGATTAACAGCAATGCAGACCTTGGTCTGGTCCATCAGAGCTTTTTTTAGCTCGTTGATTGATTGATTACCAATTGATCAGAAATCTGTGTGGTTGGAAAGCGGAATAGCTTCCATGGGTTCCTGTTCATAGACATCTAGACTTTATTCACCCTTATTCACCCCCTTTATAGATAGTCTGCTATTTACAATCACAGTTGTGAGCAGAATTTCTGTAGTAAGCAAGGCAATTTCTAAACAAGTCATGCCTGATTTTCAACTTTTTTTGGTCATGGTTTGGTGTGGATTGCTCATCTTATACACAGAATCATTTGGAAGAGAGGCTGTGCTTGAAAAGATGTGAAGACAGGCCACCCTGTTTTGGTGATAACAGATAATCAGAGTTGAAAGGGATCTTGATAGTTCATCTAGTCCAACTCCCTGCCCAAGCAGGAGACCCTACACCATTTCTGACAAATGACAGTCCAATCTCTTCTTGAAAGTTTCAAGTGATGACGCTCCCACAACCTCCGAGGGCAAGCTGTTCCATGGGTTGATTGTTCTCACTATCAGAAAGTTTCTCCTTATTTCCAGGTTAAATCTCTCCTTGTTCAGTTTCCATCCATTATTCCTTGTCTGGCCTTCAGGTGCTTTAGAAAATAGCTTGACCCCTTCCTCTCTGTGGCAGCCCCTCAAATATTGGAAGACTGCTATCATGTCTCCCCTGGTCCTCCTCTTCACTAGACTAATCATGCCCAGTTCCTGTAAACTGTTCTTCATATGTTTTAGTCTCCAGTCCCCTAATCTTCCTGGCTGCTCTTCTCTCTACTTTTTCTAGAGTCTCAATATCATTTTTATAGTTTGGAGAAAAAGGCGTTGATTGGTCTTATATCTTAGGATGGAATCTGCCGTATTGTGCTTATTTGAAGGCCAGGCAAACCACCTGGTGAGAAGAGGCTGGGTGGGAGAAGAAGTGGCTGGGAGGGGAGGGATGAGGAGAGACCAAATGAGGTGAGGTACCCCTCAATGTGAGTTACATTGAGTTGGACATGCCGATTCAGTCACATAAACACCCAACCACACTTACCCAGCCAGACATTAGGGCAGAAAACTGGTTGTTAAATTATTTGAATCCAACCAACGTACAGTTCCTAAGATTTGCCCAAATTCCATAGAACATTGGTATATATTTATATATTTGAAAAAGGTATTAGTAACTTTATTCTGAGGAGATGTTAAAACATGCATTTGGGAATAAGTTCCAGGTAACAGCTGTTGTGCCTAGAAGCTTCTTCTTCAAATGTGAATGAAGAGATTTTTAAAAACAATCCTTTTGGAATTCCCAGATACAGAAAAATGTGCCAAGTGTCCCCCTGATCAACATCCGAATGAGGACCGAGTCCAATGTGTCTCAAAAATTATAACCTTCCTGTCTTATGAAGAAAATCTGGGCATCACCCTTGTGTCTTTTGCCTTACTGTTCTTCTTAATCACAACCCTTGTTTTAATCATATTCATTAAATACCGAGAAACTCCCATTGTCAAAGCCAACAATCGGGACCTCTCTTACATCCTCCTAGTCTCCCTCTTGTTTTGCTTCTTGTCCTCCTTTTTCTTCATTGGTCAACGAAGGAAAGCCACCTGCCTTCTGAGACAAGCAGTGTTCAGCATTGTCTTCACAGCTGCCATTTCTTCTCTCCTGGCCAAAACGATCATGGTGGTGTTGGCTTTCCTAGCAACAAAACCAGGAAACCGAGTGAAGAGATGGTTGGGGAAGAGCTTGGCCAACTCCATCATCCTTTCTTGTTCTGCGGTCCAAATTATCATCTGCTCCATCTGGTTGGGAGTTTCTCCACCTTTCCCTGACTCTGACCTCCACTCCCAACCTGGAGAGATCATCCTGCAATGCAATGAAGGTTCTGTTGTCATGTTCTACCTCACACTTTGCTATATGGGCATCCTGGCTGCAATCTGCTTCACCGTGGCTTTCCTGGCCAGAAATCTTCCTGGGACATTCAATGAAGCCAAACTGATCACCTTCAGTATGCTACTCTTCTGCAGTGTCTGGATAAGTTTTGTGCCGACCTATCTGAGCACCAAAGGGAAATACATGGTGGCTGTGCAGGTCTTCTCCATCTTATCCTCCAGTGCTGGTCTGCTTGGCTGCATCTTCATCCCCAAGTGCTATATTATCATCCTGAGGCCAGACCTGAATACAAAAGAGCATCTTACATCCAGAAGAAATATTGAAATGTGAGTCAGGAATTTTAAGTTTCAATAGTTTCCATCATTCCATACCTAGAAGATGATCCAAGCTCCTCTCCATACATAAGGCCAAGGATTTTGCTTGAAATGATTAAAGAGCATTTAGAATGTCCACAATCTTTATCTATAAAATTCCAAGATGATTACTGAGGTTTGTTTTTTGAATTTCAAAGTAGCATATCTGTCTAATGCACTTAGACTTTGGGACACAAGAAAACAGATTCAGGTTTTTGAAACATGACACTCATGCAATGGGAACTTGTTGATATTTTCCAAAAATATGGGGAGGTTGGATGTTCTCTAAATTCCATTATTTTAGTTTTGGTTTTTGGCAACAAGATTCTTTCCATCCCTTCCTGGGGGAGAATCCAAGTCAGCTTTCTGCAGCCATCTTGTTCAGCCTTCCACTGAAAATTGGCATTTGAAATAGAAAAAAGGAAATGCTCTATCTACAAATTTTATAATAAAAGTGAAAGGTGCCTGAACATGATTGAGATTGTCATTATGATTGCAATCCAAGTGAGTGTTGAGGAAAGTTGGAGATTCTGGTGATCTCAGATGGCCTAAAGAAATTAGAGATCTTTTCAATAGCAGGTAGATTCTCTAAAGAAGCATTATGCATTTATTTTTCATTTAATCGTATTGGAATTCAATATAATGCAAACACAAGCAATACAATATAATCCAACCAGCGTCTTAAACTTTAAAAGTGCTGATTTTAACAAATTCAGAGACAGCCTAAACAAAATTTCAAGGACAAAAATCCTAAAGGGTGAACACTATAAGAAGTGCGGGAAATGTTGAAATATATGATAAAAACCCAGTCCAATACAATACCCCTGAAAAACAAAAACAAGAAATCCAAGAAGAAGCCAGTGTGGTTGCACAAAAATATCTCTGCTAAACTGAAAGACAAAAGGCATAAGTACAAAAACATGGAAAGAGGGATACATAATTAAGGCAGAATTTGAACAGTTAGCCTGCATCTGTTGAAGTCAGGAAAGCAACAGCTCAGAATGAGCAAAGATTTACAACAAAAGTCAAAGACAATTGTAAAGGAATTGTAACAATTGGGTTGGCAATATATATACCAGGATAGTCATTTAATGTTGTCTCTTTAAGAGAATGCTGTAATTGTAATTGGGTGTGGTTCTGCCATAAGATGGAGCCAGAAACCTGTTTTCTTTTTCTTGCATTTTCCCTATTGCCTTTTGCCTGATTGTCATTCTGCTCGGATTACTTTGAGTCTCGTAACTGTTAGCAAACAACATTTACTGAACTTTGTTTATGATACTGGACTTTGTTTTTGGAATATCCCTCGATTGAATACTGACTTCTTTAACCATGTATGACTTGGACTGTTTGTTGGACTTTGCTTACCCGTTTACTGGAAGTAAAACCAACATTTTACTATTCAGTGTATCTGTGTGCTAGTTGTGTGTTATTCATCACCACTCTCACTACATTTCTCTGATAGCACTCATTTTTCCTAACGGGGAATACCTCAACAACAATAAAGTAAGTTTCTTTCAAGATATAAATAACAGGAAAAAAGTCAAGGAAACAGCCAATCCACTGAACAGAGTAGGTGGCAAGGAAGTAACAGCAAGTAAAGAGAAAGCAGAGCCTACTTAACCTTTTCTTTG
>CM042834.1:14251557-14298141 GCA_023653725.1 Bungarus multicinctus | reverse complement strand
GCCTTCATTTCTTGCTAGCATTCTAACTCGGAAGCAATCAAGATAAACAACATCATTCAAGAGTTATCCTATAAAAACGCCTTCTTACAATGCAACCCCAATCTAGTAACCTTTTTCTTTCAATTGCCCCCTTGTATTTCAATAATCAGGAGTGTTCCTTTTCTAGGCTCCTGTTTCATGGCTCACAGTTTCGGTCCAGGCCATCATGTCACCACAAAATGATTTCAGGTGAACGAATGCTTTGGATCGCCTTCCGATACACAAGTGACTAAATTAGTAGACCGAAAATACCTGTGGACTAAGATATTGGATTTCGTAAGCCCATATCGACAAAGTAGACCACACAACTAAAATCATTTTTTGATAAACTAGAAAAAGTGGACCGACTAATCGATAAAAAGGAGAGTTTGCAGTTGGCTGCCAAACGATCAACAAGTATCCTTCATGGTCTAATTGAGGGAAGTATGCAGTGGGTTGCAATAAGTTCCGTCTTCTCTACTGGTGAAACCAGGCTCAATAGCTAACTGTTAGAGATACTTGGAGTCCTCAGTGGACAACAACCACTAAATAAGCACAGCAGTGGAGTACTGCAACAAAAAGCTAATGTCATCCTAAGTTGCAGTAATAGAGGGATACAATCAAGATCAGTGAGCTACTATTTCCACTATAAAAGCCTTAGTAAGACCACACCTAGAGTACTGCATTCAGTTTTGGTCATCACACTACAAAAAAGATGTTGAGGCTCTAGAAAAATACAGAAAAGAGCAACAGGATGATTAGGGATTGGAGACTAAAATATATGAAGACCGGTTACAGGAACTGGACATGGCTAGTCTAGTGAAGAGAAGGACTAGGGGAGAGTAGTATTCCAATATTTTGTCCCAGAGAGGAAGGGGTCAAGCTATTTTCTTCAGCTCCTGTAGGCTAGACAAGGAATAATGGATGGAAACTGAACAAGGAGAGATTTAACCTGGAAATAAGGAGAAACTTTCTGACACTGAGAACAATCAACCAATGGAACAGCTTGCCCTCAGAGGTTGTGGGAGCACCAACACTTGAGACTTTCAAGAAGAGATTGGACTGCCATTTGTCAGAAATGATGTAGGGTCCCCTGCTTGGGCAGGGTTTTTGACTAGAGGACCTACAAGGTGCCTTCCAACTCTGATTATTTTTTATCTGTTATGAGCAGATGGTTTATTCCTCTATCCCAGGGGATGAAAGACAACCATCAATAATTCTGGTCACAAAATTATGGTCTCCATATTACTGACTATGGAGCTTCCCTTTCAGTGGACAACTATCTGAATCCCAAGGCATTTTTGCCACAGAGATCAAGAAGGTATCTCTTCAGCGTTGATTCAGTTTCACTGGATTCAGCCTGAACCTGAACTTGGGAACTGTTTAACAGAATTGCCTTCTCCCTGAACTTTAACACAATTGCCTTCTCCTTTGCTATTCTAAAATAAGAAACAAAATTGAAAATGTGCTACCTAGCAACTCATGCTGGGCAGTATGGAATCAACTTACAACAGTGCTCCATATTTTAACATGTAAAGGAAACTTTGATCACTAGTACTGATGCCTTTGAAGCAGTTTAAGAAGACTGAGATTTCTACTCCTCAAATTCAATTCTCAATAAAAATCAACCACCTTGGTGAATTGACTTGGCCAACTTGAAATGGGTGCTTAGAATGGAGCTAGAGAATGGACACCAATATTTCTCTTACCTTGTTGAGGAATGTTAGCAATAACAGAGTGTCTTTATTGACTGTAAATTTCTGCCTTTCAAAACTTCCCAGTTGCTTGTCACTGGGATCCACTGAGGGAAGAAGAACCCAGCTTATGATGTCAAGATCTGCTGTTATGTCTCCATTTTGGTCCAAGTACAATTTCCGATGGGAAATATTACAAAACTCATTCTTCTCCAGAAAGGGATGGAACTAGAAGAGAAATATCCAGGAAATTTAAAAGAAGACAATTTACTTTCTTAACCACTATCTTCAACAGAAGGAAAAGTTCAAATAAATTGGTCAGTCATAGATTGAAAAAAAATATGACAAAATGTAATTGACCAAAATTGTTATTTTATTGTTTTTATTATTTATACAAATAACTCAAGGCTTCTAAGATATCCAACATATTTTTCCCTTTTTATTTTCCCCACAAAAACAACCCTGTTGTTCATTGGTTAGGCTGAGAGTGAATGACAGGTCAAAGTTGTCAGAGTATATTCGTGAACTGGAGTAGAGCTTACTAACAAAGTTAGCCAATGAATAGGCATAGCAACTAAAATAGACAATGGGGTTTTTGGAAATTGAAAATCGAAGTTAGCCGGGGTGTGGCTCTGTATTAAGCTCTCTGCTCTAAACGGAAACTGTTCTGTGTTGTTCTCTGCTCTGCTTTTATTACGTTGGAAGACTCCACTACTGGTATTGTAAACTTTGCTTCATTTTATTATATATATAAAGAAGTTAATTGAATCCTGCTGAATCAGTCATCTGTGTATGCTTTCTGGAGTTAAATTTCTGGTGCAAATTATCACAAAAGTCACCCAGATGACTTTCATGATTAAAGCAGGATTCGAATTTACAATCTCCTACTATCTAGCCTCCTGCCATACCACATTTGTAATTATCACCATATTTTCTTAATAATTTGTGATCTAACTTGATTTCAGTGAATTATTAGCCATCTATTTCTTGATGTGATAACTAGAAACCTGAACCTTAAGTGGAGACTGAATACTATAATTAACTGTATAAAACCGGCCTTAAAATTGTACTGAAATACTTTTCAATGTTCCTTTTAAAACTGAGGAGTTATGAATAACAATTAGTTCTTGGTCACTTATTCTTCTATATTGTTTATAATGCAGAAAACTATTGGATAAAATATGATTTTGCGATGCAACATTTATATGAATCCTTTGATAAAGCTATTTTGATAGCATTTTAAGAATACAGAGCTTCTAGGGGGGAAATATTTATGTTTTCTTAATAGAGAGAAGTGCATAAGAAGTGTGCACCTGAACAAATGCGTAGTCACAAAAACATCAGTAGTTTGAAAAGAGCTGTCTTTCTTCCATGGTAAGCCTTTTGTGACTGCCACTTTATTTTTACAATGTCTGGTTCAGTTCTCTGCAACATTTGTTTTGCAGTAGTTTTTCATAGTTAACAGATAACAGATAATCAGAGTTGGAAGCGACCTTGTAGGTCATCTAGTCCAATGCCCCACCCAAGCGGGAGACCCTACACCATTTCTGATAAATGGCAGTTCAATCTGTTCTTGAAAGTCTCAAGTGATGGCGCTCCCATTACTTCCGAGGGCAAGCTGTTCCTTTGGTTGATTGTTCTCACTGTCAGAAAATTTCTCCTGGAACTGATTTGGTTAAGAATTTACATTCCCACCCACCTAAACTCTAAGGACAGAACATGACCTTTAGGACATAAAAGGATTTTCCCATCATCATTAGAATAGCAAAAGTCACAAGGCTCACTACATTGCACAACCCCCTAGAGCATCTAAATCACCAAACCGTAAGAATCCTATAAAAATCCATCCACTCACTCAGTCATTTTATTAGCCACCCAGAAACATGATTTTGTTACTGAAATTTCTGGAAAACCAAATAAACAGAGACTTTCTTTCCTTGTGGCCAACCTCCGTTTTATTTTCAGTGTTTTTTAACTCCTGACTTGCAACTAGACTGGATTTTTTTTCCTACACTAGAGAAGCATTTACATTCAATAATGGGGACAGAGCGCTGATTGATAAAGAACTTTTCAATCCCAAGCAATGTAGAACTATTCAGGTTGTTGCCTTTTCTAACATAGATGTTTCGGCAGTTAATAATATTAAGGTTTGTGCTCAGAAAAATCACCCATCTCCACAGCTTTATTTCCTGAATGATTTACATTGATCTAGCTGTTGATCTTTCGTGGTACAAGGGAGTTGAGAAAGTTCCCCTCACTCTCCTTTGGAGTTTCATGGATTCTGGTAGGGACTACCTACCTGCCACGGCTGCAGCCTTGGAGACCCCAAACTCTCTTCACCCTCTTTGCTACTCCTTCTGGATCTGGAAGAATATGCAGCTTTCAAGGTATAGGCCAGAGTCTTAATAACACTGTGTAAATGACAGAGAACTGGAATAAATTGACTCCTCCTTTCTGCCTGAGACTTCAGGAGTGTTTTCTGAGTGCATCTTTTCTGGCCTTTGACCGAAAACATGTGCTTTGCAAAAGAACAGTGAAAACACTGATCTTCAAATTTCACTAAGTGTTTGTCTTCAAAAATGTCATCTTCCAAGACATCTGGCCTTTTTTTCTCCTGAAATGCAAAGCTCAAAATATTATGGACATATTTGTAAAGGCTCTCCTGTCTCATTATCAAAGAACCAATAGTTGCCACAATCCAGACTTTCCCTCCAATAGGTCCTGGCACATCTTCAAATGTTAACTGTAAAGTGAGAATTCTGTCCCAAAGGTTTGCGTATTCTATGTAGTTTACAAAAACATTGACATGTCTCCACTTAGAGATGGCCTCCTTGAGGGGTGTTGTACGTCCAGTTGCTGAGAATCGTTGCGATATAACAACACAAATTCCATCCCTGACAAGCATATGAGTAAAAGTCCTCATGAAACTCTCTCCTTCCTCTGTGTCTAAAGTAAAGAGCCCAATCAAGGTCCATCTGAAATGGAGGAGTACTTGGACAATTGCTGGATAAGCGATCCCTTTTGAGGGAAGGATCCGGTGGAAAAAAGGAAATAGACTTTTATCATGCAGAGCCTCTGAAACAATGGCATCACTGATCTAAAAACAACAACAAAGAATGTGCTGCTCTATTTGGGATCACATTAAGTCCAAAATACTAAATTTTAATAAATCCAACTTTCTATTCATAAACATCTTAGAAAAGCGTACTTTAATGGCTCAGTGGTTAGAATGCAGTATTGCAGGCTAACTCTACTCTAGGGCAGTGGTGGGATTCAATTTTTTTTACTACCTGTTCTGTGGGCGTGGCTTGGTGGGCATGGCAGGGAAAGGATACTGCAAAATCCCATTCCTTCCCCACCCCACTAACTTGCTTTCCAGCTCTGTTCTCCTGTGCAGGGCAACAAAAGAAGACCCAGCCGATTGGCTGGGACTAGGGAGTCAGAGAATAGATGGGAGTGGGGCCAGTCAGAAGTGGCATTTGCCGGTTCTCCAAACTACTCAAAATTTCCACTACCGGTTCTCCAGAACTGGTCAGAATCTGCTGAATACCATCTCTGCTCTAGGGGTGTCAAACTCAATTTCATTGAGGGCCACATCAGGGCTGTGATTGGCCTCGGGGGACTGGGTGGGTTTGGCCAACAGGATGGGCATGGCCAACTTGATGTCAGTCACTGGGCATAGTACACTGGGTGGGTGGGGCTGACTGGATGGCCATGGACAGCTTGATGCTCCTCCCCAAACCACTGGCATGTTTCCTGTTTGCATTGGGTTGACTGGTCCAAAGCCACACTGGTCCAATCTTTCCTCTTCACATTGGGTAGACACTTCCGAAGCCACACTGGCCTGATCCGACCACATTTTGGGCTGGTACCGACCTGTGGACCTTCCATTTGACACCCCTGCTCTACCCACAGCCTGGAGTTTGATCACAACCAGCACACCAAAACGACTAGACGAAAGGACAATTTTTCCAGAACTCCATCAATCTGCTAAACAAATAATTCCCTCAACACTGTCCAACTGTTTACAAAGACTGCACTACTATTACTATTAATCTTCTCATCACTCCTTATCCCCCATCCCCTCCCACTTATTACTGTATGACTGTAACTTTTTTGCTTGTATCCTTATGATTTTTACTGTTTCCTGGTATGATTTGATTGCTTATTGTACCCTATGACTATTATTAAGTGTTGTACCTGATGATCCGTGATGAATGTTTCTTTTTTTTAATGTATATTGAGAACATGTGCACCAAGACAAATTCCTTGCATGTCCAATCACTCTTGGCCAATAAAGAATTCTATCTATCTATCTATCTATCTATCTATCTATCTATCTATCTATCTATCTATCTATCTATCTATCTATCTCAGCTCTCCTTAAGAGGAAGCTAGCATATATTTGAGCCACAACATTTATTAGAATAATGAAGCAATAATTGCAAACTTCATTTCTATTTCTTTTTCTCAAATAGGAACTAGAATTTGCAAATTTTCACTCAAGTGGGTATGGTCGATATTATGAAGGTGAAAGATTGCTGATTGATATTATTAGACAGATATTGTTTACATCTGTAAAGGAACCTGCCACCAGTTAGGAATTTTTAAAATAATTCATCCAGTGGAAAATCCTCTCGGAGGGCTCCATTTATAATCAAGTATGAAGAATTTGATCGTGAATATACTAGAGTGAAAAATAGTTGACATATTGGCTAATGTGTTTGTAATTTTTAAATAAAGTTGTGAATGGTCTGGTCCCAAAAAGTCCAAAAGTTATACATATTTTAACACATGTATGTAAGATAATCATTGTGATTCTTTTCATGAATCATGGAATTGCTCACCTTGTAAAATATTATTTGGATTAAGAATTTGTACAAAATGTCCCCTCAAAGCTTCACCTTCCCTTTTTACTGAAGACCTTTTTGATTGAACACAGAGATTCTCCTCATCTTCACAAGGGCACAGTGGAAGCTGCCGAAGCAATGGGGTTGGTGTCATAAGAGGGTATGACTGCTTTTTCCCCCTTCCACATAGACTATGCCAGAGGTCTTCAAACTTGGCAACTTTAAGACTTATGGACTTCAACTCCCAGAAATTCCTCAGCCAACTATGCTGAGGAATAGCTGGCTGAGGAATTCTGGGAGCTGAAGTCCACAAATCTTAAAGTTGCCAAGTTTGAGGACCCCTGGATTATGCCAATCCAGAGCCACAATGCCTGCAAAGGCCATAGTGAAAAGCAACCCTTGAAATTGATAGACAAAATAAAGATAGAGATGTCTCTGTCCAGTCATGGCCAATTCATTTCTAGTGCTCATCTCTGTTTCCTAGCCGGAGGATACATAGTTGTCCAAAGAAGTTTCCATGGTCAAGTGTTCAGCATGACAATAAGCCAAGAAACCCAGAACACAGTTACCTTCTGACTGAAGTGTTATCTATTTATTTATTTGCGTTTGTATGCTTTTGAACTGCTAGGTTGACAGGAGCTGTGGCAAGGATGGAAGCTCACCCCATCACAAGGTGTCTCTGTCTCCAAATGCCAGTCTTCCAATTGACAAGCCCAGTGTCTTGTCCACAAGGGTACCGCACCCATATAGAATAAATATGGTTGGATTTATGGCTCATACACTGCAACTCCACTCACTTTGCCAGATACAGAAGTACACACACAAACACACACATACACAGACACACAAAGAGAGAGAGAGACAAACCTGTGGGATTTTGTAGGCGGCTACTAATGTTGACATCTGGATTGAGATGTCCATTTTAGCTCCATCCAGAAGAGCCAAAAGGTTTTCCTTCCTTCCACAGCTGTAGTTGGGCACATTGGCTTCTCCAGTAGAGAGAATGTCCACCAAGGCTTCTGAAGTGCCGATGGCATTGATATAGTTGTCATAGAAGTTGTAGCCTAATGTGAGATTGTCCAGAAGCTGGAGATTCTTATTGATCATTTGAATGGCATAAATTATGATTCGTAGTTTAAATTTATTTGCCGTACTGTAAATAATCCATGTAAATTTATTTATTTATTTATTTATTTATTTGTTTAAACTTCTATACCGCCCCCTCTCCCAAAAAAGGGACTCGGGGCGGTGTACAGCCTACTAAAACATACGAGATATACAATAAATATAGTTAAAAATAAATTAAATAGTTTAATCCGGCTGTCTAATTCAGATTCAATTTAAAAGTTAAAAACTAAAAACCCCAATTAAAATTTAATTAAAAACCTAAAACACAGTTACTGGGCCAGGCCGGCCTGATTAAAAAATAAAGTTTTCACCGCGCGCCGGAAGGTCAGGATATCCGTCATAGACCGTAAATAATTCAAATAGTTCATGTTGTTATCACCATCAACAGAAACATTTTTTTTCAATTTAATACCCTCTCTCTACAAACCTATTCAGTCTTAAGGTAATAGAGATTCAAAGCCAGAGGCAAATTTTAACAATTTAATGAGCATTGAAAAAAAATTGGATAGAGATAATCTTCCACCACAGTTAAGAACCACAAATACTCTGTTTCTTGCAGCACTCCTAATTTACATTTGCCCAGAAACCTCGCTTAAAATCATTCAATCACTGAAGCACAAGCAACATAAAATAAGGAGATTGTTTTATTAGTGAGCCAGAAAAGCAACTGTAGAAAATCTAGAGAAAAGAAGGACTTTTGATTTGCAGTTTAAAATTATTCACCATACTATAAATAATGTTTATGTTGTTATCATCATCAACAGAGACATTTTTTTTCAAATTAATCCTCTTTGTTGCCACAAGCCTACTGAGTCTTAAGGTAATACAGATCCAAAGCCAAGGGTAAATGATAGCCACCCACGATGATATATATGTAAAGACATACATACATACATACATACATACATACATACATACATACATACAAACATACATACACATATATATATATATTATGAGCATTGAGAAGGTGGGGTGGAGATAATCTTCCACTACACTTAAGAGTCACAAATTGTAGCATTCCTAATTTTCATTTGCCCAGTAACCTGCACTTGAAATCGCTCAAAAGTTAAAGTACAACCAACATAAAATGAAGAGTTTGTTTCATTAATGACCCAGATAAGCAACTATAGAAAATCTAGAGAAGGAAGGACTGGTGGGCAGGGACATTATAGCAGTATTGCAGTATTTGAGAGGCTGCCACAAAGAGGAGGGGTTAATTTATTGTTCAAAGCACCAGAAGGCAGGACAGGAAAAAATGGATGGAAACTAATCAAGGAGAGAAGCAACCTGAAGTTAAGGAGAAACACTGAGGACAATTAACCAGTAGAACAGCTTGCCTTCAGAAGTGGTGGGTGCTTCATCACTACAAGTTTTTAAGAAGAGGGTCAGTTGTCTGTAATAGTATAGGCTCTCCTGCTTGAGCCGTGGGCTGGAATAGAAGTTCTCCAAGGTCACTTCCAACTCTTTTCCTATTGATCTATACGTTTAAGGATCAGGCATTGGATATCAATGAGTAGTTATTTAAATATGGAAATGGGCTGGGCAGAGGCACCTATAACCCTTTCAATCATTACTTCAAACCAACCTCAGAATTCAAGGAATGAGCTCAGTATTGGATGGGAATGGATAAATAAACTGGACTTGTTTATATCTTCCATATTGGGATTTGGGTCTATTGCACAAAAGAGGACATCCATAGAAATCAAAACAATTCAAGACATTAGACAGCTCCTGCAACATAGGAATCAATGAAATAAAAAGGAAACAAGAGTGTTAGAACTGCAAGTGGAGGGAATGCAACTCCATCACATTGAAGAACTTACGAAAGAGACTGACTCATAGGAGCCATGTTGAAAGGCAACATTTCAAGAGAAGCTCTTGACATCGAGGTGACTATACCAATGAGATGGTCTCCCGGCATGTAATAGTTCCATGGTTTTCTCTTATCCCGGACCTCAAAATTTAGTGGGCACTTCAGTCCAAGCTTCAAAGAGACTCCCTGAGACACCAACGCCATCAGAAGCAGAAAATCCATAATTTATAGAGCCAAATCAATCCCCTTTCTGTTTCTAAAGAAAAGAGACAAGAAGGATTAGAAGAATTCAAAACATCCTCACTTTCCTGATTCAGACAGACAAACCAATCTTCACCTGAAAAGAAGAGAAAGGACAATCTGTGGCTGTCCCAAAATTTGTGCCCTACAGTGTGACCTGATGCATTTATCCTTTCTGATACAAGATCATTTCATGTTGCTTCAGTCTGATGTTTACATCAAAGACAGTCAATAAAGTAATAGCAGATGAGGACTGAAAACTCCAGGATGGTGATAATTATATTGAGAAAAACATATTCTTTGGGGATCTTGAAGTTCTTTCAAGACTCCATGTGAAAAGGTTAAGCTGGAGAATAACATTTAAGCAAAAAGTCACATATATATCCCTGACGGTATTGTGGTCCTTCCTGTCAGGACAGGTCCAGAAACTGATGCTGGAGGAAAATAGTTCATCACCCAAGGAATTCTGACTTCTGCTTCGTTTGATCTCAAAGGAATTGACACTATGATGTCTTGTCTGCAGAGACTGCTGTGAAAGGTCACCCAGAGTTACAAGTTTGATTAAACTCTACATTGATGACACAACTGGGCTCCCCTTGTTCCTCTGCCTTGCTGCTGCCAGACTCCAGAGGCTCTGGAGTCAGTACCCCACTCCCAAATGGTCCTGGCCCCATCTCTGCATCGGATGCATGACTCTCATCCGAGTTCTCTCCAGACTCCGGGACTGCCAATTAAATCATGACAGCTGGTCAGCCATTAAATAGTCAATACCTTAACACTCCTCCCATTTAAAGCTGAACAGCTGATAATCCAAATGCTTTAACATATTCCTTTGTTAATATATCAGCTATATTATGGTCAGTGGAACACTGCTGTGTTCTTGCCAGTTTCTCCTTTACAGCCTCCCTAACATTACAGTGTTTGATATCTTCATGTTTACTCCTGCTTCCAATGCGATCTCTTGCTTCCAATTTTATACATGCAGCATTTAAAGCAGCCTTAAAACATCTGATCAGCTATTAAATTGTCAATATCTTGACGATTATTTCTCTCTTTGAGTGCACTTTTAATCAGTGGTGGGGTGCTGCCAGTTCACACTTGTTAAACCGGTTGCAGCTCACCACTGCTTTTAATACATGAAATGGGGTAGTACAAGAATCCTGGCAGTGTTCCATTATTACAAAGTAGAGGATAAAAGGTTTTCTTCCCTATTTCTCAAATAACGTTCTCCGCTTAATTTTGAGCTGTGATCGCATGTAGAGTTTGTGTTGAATGCCAGTCCTATAACTCCTTAGGAATCCTGTGCAGTGCACACATTCTTTTGATTTAGAGGGAAGCTTGAATCATTAATGATTGATCCAATGAGTTAGAAGAGAAAGCATCTCAGTCATGAAAGATGAACGATTACATGGGTCAACTGGCCATGAGTGCCAGAACAAACCCTTTCTTTAAAAAGGACATCAGAACTCAAAATTGAATATGCCCTTCTATTTTTCCCCAGAATTACCACTCTATGAGATCAGTGGTGGTATTCTACTGGTTTGGCCCGGTTCTGTTGAGCCTGTAGCACCGATGAGCAGTGGAGACCAAACCGGTTCCCTCCACCACTCTGCTGTTGGTCCCACCCACTCACCTGGGCTCCCGGACTCACCTTTACCCCATGCTTTTGAAGCGCAGCTGCATTGCTTGGCACATCAGAGTGCTGCGTGGCAGCTGCTGAAGAGACTGGGAGAGTGCAGGCTTGCAGGAGGTGAGTTGGAACACCTCTGCACCTGCGCAAAGTGCACTTTGTTGTGTACATAGACACAAAGTGTGTGCATGTGCCCGAAACGCGCCCACCAAGCTACACCCACCGAACTGGTGGTAAACATTTTTGAATCCCATCACTGTGTAAAATATGTTGGCTGAGAGAAGATATGTTGGCTGAGAGAATGACGGGCTCAAATTCACCCATCTGGCTTTGATGTCCGAGGGGAACTAGAATTCCTGGTCTCCCAGCTTCTAGTCCAGCACCTTAACTACTTATGATCGCAATTATTACAAGCTCTTTCCAAAGAATGATTCAAACCAGGAAAACACAAATGGCTAAATTCCATCCAACCAAATCAGCCAGTTTAACATTGGCCAACCCTTCCTTCTCTCTGTTTCTGTCCTCTTCCTCTCCAGTTTTATTTCCTTTCTTGACTGCAGTGATTCCTTCCCTTTTCTATTTATCTCTGTTGTTTCTTCTTAAACAAAGTTCAGATTCAGAACATGGTTCATTTTTTTCTCTATATAATAAAGTTTTTCCACAAAAGCTTAAAAGGATCCTTCACATGCTCTTTGCCTTCAGCAACTATGCGCATGAACCCTGGTTTCCTACCCTCCCCTTTCCAGGTTCTCTCAAATATTGCCCCCAGGTATTGCTCCCTGATTGTTGGGGGCAACATGCTGACATTGTAAACTTGCAAGACAGCTCTGTAAAGCACTAAGAAGTGGTATATAAGTCTGCTATTGCTATTACCAGGCAGGTTCTATGCATGGGGCGTTCTTTTGTAATTCAACCAACAGTGCAAGAGAAGAACACTTTCTTGTGGAGGTCACTCGCCAGGAAGTTGAGGAGAAGTCTAAGGAGTTACAAGCTCACTCTGAGTGTCATCTTTCTAGGAAGAAGCAAGCAGAAACTTGAATCCTTCTCTGCACCTTTTTCAAAAATGATTACCTGGAGTCAATTCCTCTGATCTCCCTTCAGAGTTCCTTTTCTTTAAAGCAGAGTTCCCCAACCGCCAGTCCATGAATTGGAACTGGTCTGCGGCATGCCAGAAACACACAAAATAGTTTACCAAAATCACATGGCATTGGATGATGGACAGCATCTCTATACTGTGCGTCATAACATACAAGAGATAATTCATCAACATTATCTGCTAGACCAGGGGTCGCCATCCTTTTGAACCTCAGGGATCACCAAATTCATAATTTTAACTCCCGCAGAACACTAATATGAATTTTGTCTGACGGTGGCTTGCTGAAGTTGGTGGGAAAGTCAGTCCCATATTCCAGATCTACCATAGTTACCGGACTGGCCCTTTGGTCATCCCAGAGCAGCTCCTCCAGTCCATGGCAGGCCAGTGCACCTGGGTGGAGGAGCAGCTGCTCTGGAATGACCAAAGGGCCAGTCCTGACTCTACTGCAGCTCTGGAATATGGCACCGACTTTCCCAGCAATGTCATCAAGCTATCCTGGGGTGGATTTCCCTCCCCTGCCACAGGTTTTCACTCGGTCGAAGATGGGGGCCAGTGGGTGGATGGGCCATGTGGACGGCGCAGCCTTGTGTTCCTGTGCAACCTGGATTAATTGCTTTGGGGGGAATGTTTTGGGGGAGACATTTCTCTGCGGACCACCAAAATTTTCTCACGGACCACTAGTGGTCCCTGGCCCACCGGTTGGCGACCACTGTTCTATAAAACATCTTATACAAGTTTGCTTTGTATGCAGTTGACATTGTTTTTCTCAACTGTCAACTGTGTTTTTCTTTTCAATGAGATCTCCATACATTAATCCTAAAATGGAGCTGATTTTAAATTCTTTATGCTTGAAGTGAAAGTCCATTTTTCATCTCTTCTAGATCAATTTTTGGATAAAAGACAACCAAGAGTCAGGGAATTGATAACCTAATATAGAGAATTTGGAAACATGGTGGCACTGTCCTTCTAAGACTCCTAACATTTTCACAGATCTGTTTTGTGAGTGTGTATGTATGTATTTATGCATGTATGTATGTACATAGTTATAATTTTAAAGTTGTAGTGACATTTCGGCAGAATCTCATCTACCATCGTCAGGCTCGTGTATTGGGTTCATCTTCGTCATACGTGTCAGGCTTTCACTGTCATTTCTGTTCCAAAGACTGTTCCCCCCCCGCCCTTTATTTTTTTTCCCAAGATGGGAAGTTCATCAGCTCTTTCCCAATTCTCTGGTAGTTCCTCGATACTCCAGGATTTTTTAAAGATATGGTTACAATGTTTGTGAGATAACATCTGCCGGCTCATTTAGAACTCTGGGGTGTAAACCATCAGGTCCCAGTGATTTATATTCATCAAAGATGAGATAAACATTTTTTGCTTATTTTAATTTATATTTCTGGTCTGTCTTTTACAGTTAGATTTTTGGTAGGTTAGGCTATAGTTTCTTTTTGTGTGAAGACTGATGAAAAGATTAAGTTAAATAGCTCTGCTTTCTCTTTATTGCCTGTTACTTCCTTGCCACCTACTCCCTTCAGTGGATTGGCCGTTTCCTTGACTTTTTTCTTGTTATTTATATGTTGAAAGAAACTTATTTTATTGTTGTTGAGGTATTCCCCGTTAGGAGAATGAGTGTTATCAGAGAAATGTAGTGAGAGTGATGATGAATAACACACAACTAGCACACAGATACACTGAATAGTAAAATGTAGGTTTTACTTCCAGTAAACAGGTAAGCAAAGTCCAACAAACAGTCCAAGTCATACATGGTTAAAGCAGTCAGTAGTCAATTGAGGGATAATCCAAAAACAAAGTCCAGTATCATAAACAAAGTTCAATAAATGTTGTTTGCTAACAGTTGTGAAACTCAAAGTAATCCGAGCAGAATGACAATTAGGCAAAAGGCAATAGGGAAAATTCAAGAAAAAGAAAACAGGTTTCTGGCTCCATCTTATGGCCATTGGTGGAACCTCACCCAATTACAATTACAGCATTCTCTTAAAGAGTATTAAATGACTATCCTGGTTTACTGTATTGGACTGTTCTTCTATTATCATATATTTCAACATTTCCCACACTTCTTATAGTGTTCACCCCTTTAGGATTTTTGTCCATGAAATTTTCTTTAGGCTGTCTCTGAATGTGTTAAAATCAGCACTTTTGAAGTTTCAGACAGTGGTTGGATTATATTGTATTGCTTGTGGTTGCATTATATTAAATTCCAATATGACTAAATGAAAAATAAATACATAATGCTTCTATAGAGAATCCACCTGCTACTGGACAGTTCTCTAATTTCTTTAGGCCATCTGAGATCAGCCAGAATCTCCAACTTTCCTCAACACCCACTTGGATTGCAATCATAATAACAATCTCAATCATGTTCAGGCACCTTTCCCTTTTTTTATACAATTTGTAGATAGAGCATTTCCTTTTTTCTATTTTAAACACCAATTTTCAGAGGAAGGCTGAACAAGATGGCTGCAGAAAGGTGACTTGGACTCTCCCCCAGGAAGGGATTGAAAGAATCTTATTGCCAAAAAACAAAACTAAAATAATGGAATTTAAAGAACATCCAACCTTCCCATATTTTGGGGGCATATCAACAAGTTCCCATTGCATGAGTGTCATGTTTCAAAAACCTGAATCTGTTTACTTGTGTCCCAAAGTCTAAGTGCATTAGACAGATATGCTACTTTGAGAATTCAAAAAACAAACCTCAGTGATCGTCTTGGAATTTTATAGATAAAGAATGTGGACATTCTAAATGCTCTTTAATTATTTCAAGCAAAATCCTTGACCTCTTATGTATAGAGAGGAGCTTGGATCATCTTCTAGGTATGGAATGATGGAAACTATTGAAACTTAAAATTCCTGACTCACATTTCAATATTTCTTTTGGAGGTAAGATGCTCTTTTGTATTCAGGTCTGGCCTCAGGATGATAATATAGCACTTGGGGATGAAGATGCAGCCAAGCAGACCAGCGCTGGAGGATAAGATGGAGAAGACCTGCACAGCCACCATGTATTTCCCTTTGGTGCTCAGATAGGTCGGCACAAAACTTATCCAGACACTGCAGAAGAGTAGCATGCTGAAGGTGATCAGTTTGGCTTCATTGAAGGTCCCAGGGAGATTTCTGGCCAGGAAAGCCACGGTGAAGCAGATGGCAGCCAGGATGCCCATATAGCAAAATGTGAGGTAGAACATGACAACAGAACCTTCATTGCACTGCAGGATGATCTCTCCAGGTTGGGAGTGGAGGTCAGAGTCAGGGAAAGGTGGAGAAAATCCCAGCCAGATGGAGCAGATGGTAATTTGGACCACAGAACAAGAAAGGATGATGGAGTTGGCCAAGCTCTTCCCCAACCATCTCTTCACTCGGTTTCCTGGTTTTGTTGCTAGGAAAGCCAACACCACCATGATCGTTTTGGCCAGGAGAGAAGAAATGGCAGCTGTGAAGACAATGCTGAAAACTGCTTGTCTGAGAAGGCAGGTGGCTTTCCTTCGTTGACCAATGAAGAAAAAGGAGGACAAGAAGCAAAGCAAAAGGGAGACTAGGAGGATGTAAGAGAGGTCCCGATTGTTGGCTTTGACAATGGGAGTTTCTCGGTATTTAATGAATATGATTAAAACAAGGGTTGTGATTAAGAAGAACAGTATGGCAAAAGACACAAGGATGATGCCCAGATTTTCTTCATAAGACAGGAAGGTTATAATTTTTGAGATACATTGGATTCGGTCCTCATTCGGATATTGATCAGGGGGACACTTGGTGCATTTTTCTGTATCTGGGAATACCAAAAGGATTGTTTTTAAAAATCTCTTCATTCACATTCGAAGAAGAAGCTTCTTGGGACAACAGCTGTTACCTGGAAATTATTCCCAAGTGCATGTTTTAACATCTCCTCAGAATAAAGTTAATAATACCTTTTTCAAATATATAAATATATCACCAAAACAGGGTGGCCTGTTTTCACATCTTTTCAAGCACAGCCTCTCTTCCAAATGATTCTGTGTATAAAATGAGCAATCAACACCAAACCATGACAAAAAAAGTTGAAAATCAGACATGACTTGCTTAGAAATTGCCTTGCTTACCACAGAAATTCTGCTCACAACTGTGATTGTAAATAGCAGCTTATAAATGGTATGAATAAAGGTGAATAAGGTCTAGATGTCTATAAACAGGCACCCATGGAAGCTATTCCACTTTCCAACCACCCAGATTTCTAATCATTGGTAATCAATATTTAGGTTTCAGAATGGCTCTTAATTGTGAATAGAATAGAATCCCTTTGCAAATTCCATTTTAAGCATGCTAAAAAAAGCTCTGATGGACCAGACCAAGGTCTGCATTGCTGTTAATCTTCTCATCATTCCTTATCACCCATCCCCTCCCACTTGTGATTGTATGACTGTAACTTTGTCATTTGTATCCTTAGAATTTATAATGACTGTTTCCTAGTATGATTTGATTGCTTCTTGTACCCTATGACTATCATTAAATGTTGTACCTGATGATTCTTGACTCTTGATGAATGTATCTTTTGTTTTATGTACAATGAGATCATATGCATCAAGACAAATTCCTTGTGTGCCCAATCACAGTTGGCCAATAAAGACTTCTAATTCTATTCTATTCTATTCTATTCTATTCTATTCTATTCTTTTCAGATTTGTGACCACACAAATGCCTCTGGTTCTCCCATAAGTAGAAGGTAGAGAATTATGGCTTTGCCTAATATGGAACAGTCATTTTCCCACAATTTCACTTTCCTCCCTTACACCACACACAATATTGGACACTCGGCCATCTCACACTCTAGGAAACCCTAATTTTGGTATCCACATTAATCTGAGAAAACATTTCCAAGTTTCACACCCTCAACCCATAAATACAAAGGTGGGAGTGGAACTCAAGAGTCTCCTGGTAATTGGCCCAAAGTCACCCAGGAAGTTCTTATGCTTAAGGGAGGATTAGAACTCAAAGTCCTCTGACTTTGTCTCAAAGTTTCCCATTTGGTTTTTATTTTGAAGGTGGGATTAAAACTCCACTGATTGGCAGAAAGTCCCTCAGGTGGCTTTGATTCCTGCAGCTCACCAAGCACTCCTTGCCCCTCTCCCGAGCACAAAATGCTCCTTCTGCCACTGCCTTCCTTCTCCCGCCCTCGCCTCACCCGAACAGACAGCTGTTATCCAAGATGCTCTCTTGCCTCATGCCCAGGTCAGGCAATGGGTAGGCAGACTGCCTGAGCCCCTTTTCCTCCTGCCGTCTTATCCCCCCAGAAGTCTCCTCAGGGCTGGCCAGGAGCCTCTCCTGGAAGCTATTCGGAGCACAGCGAGTCAGAGAGGAGCAGGGCAAACAAGCAAGCAAGCGACTGGATGGGCTTCCTCCCAGCCGGACTACAGGATGGAGGGCAGAGGCTCCCTGTGCTGAAGCTGCCACTCTATCTATTTTTCCAAACCACCAGAAAGCAAGACAAGAAATAATTGATTGAACTAACCAAGGAGTGAAGAACCTAGAACTAAGGAGAAATTTCCTCACAGTTAGAACAAATTCATCAGTAGAATGTTTCGCCTTCAGAAATTGTGGGTACCTCATTACTGGAGGCTTTTAAGAAGAGACTGGACAGCCACTTGTCTCAAATGGTATAGGGTCTCCTGCTTGATCAGAGGGTTGGACTAGAAGACCTCTAAGGTCCCTTCTAACTCTGTTATTCTGTTCTGTTCAACAGATAAACCCAAATTATAAAACTGGAAGTACTAAAGTTTGCCCAATCTGCCAAACCCTACTATTTCAAACTAATCCCTCTTTCAAGCTCTTTTTGCTATTCCTCCCCTGAAATAAACGGAGCAATTAGAAGATGAACAAGAAAATAGTTGACATTCAATCTGTCTTTTAACTTGCACTTTCACAAAAAGGCTTTGAATGCATTCATGACCATAAGGCCTGCCATTTTCTTTGCCCGTGACCCACCTTCCTGAGTAGAAATGGTCCCCTCTGGACAAGGAATACAGTCATAGCAGCAAACTGGCTCTCCTTCTCGAGGCCTCTTGACAAATCCAGGATAACAGTTTTCCACACATTGGGACTGAGGCAGAGTCTAATCAGAAAAACAAGGAATTCCAAAGAAAATAAGTGAGGACTCACCATCCATGGAAAATAAAGGTCAAAATGTATATTAGCCAAAGAGTCCCTGGCTGTCAACTCATAAAATGTTCCTATCCCTGTCTTTGAGTTGCCATAAACAAGGAGAAGGAAATCTGAAGGAGCAGTATGGTACTTTAAAACCAGAAGCACATTCCAGTCATATCTTAAAAAGATTGTAGCTAAGTTATTGAATCATTTGCCAGCAAAAATACTTCGTTGGAGAACGTGATTGATGACACCCAGCCCTGAATGTGCTTAATTGGAGAATCTGACTTATGATATACCCAGGAGGAAGGGGGGAAACAGGGTCACAAATGACTGTAAATTACATATGCCAGAGTTGGCTTCATTTAGGTTAATGCAGGCATGTTGCTCCTAATAAATCTTTTGAGGGTTTTTTTTTTTTGAAGCTTGGCTTGAGGGTCATGATTTAATTAGGGCTATCGCTGGAACCCTGACAAAAGGAGCTGCCTTTAACCTTGAGGAAAGACATCAAGGAGAAGAGCCATATTAGTCCATTGGAGCAGAAAATCAGGGGTCTGGGAACACCTGTTTCAACTAATAAAATTTAGGAGCCGCGATGATGCAGTAATTAGAATGCAGTACTGGAGGGAGGGGTTAAACAGGGTCACAAATGACTGTAAATTATATATGCTGGAGTTGGCTTCATTTAGGTTTATGCTGGCATATTGCTCCTAATAAATCTTTTGGATTTTTTGAAGCTCGGCTTGAGGCTCATGATTTAATTAGGGCAATCACCGGAATCCTGACACTGACCTTCACTTAGGTAAGAGTGAACTCTCTAAGTAGCTGCAAATAATTGCAGGAGATAGAGCTGCCAACAGATTCTTCGTTTAGCTCAACCCTTTTGCTTTTGGAATATCTCACTGATATAAAGGACTTTTCTACTTAATAAAGTTAGGAGGGATGGAATTAAGAAAATATTTTAGCATTAAGTGACAACCAGTGATTTCCTTTTCATGGCAGTATTAAAATTTATTCCCCCATTCTTCATATATCCAAGATTTTTAAGTATGATGATATATTCGTATTAAATTATGGAATCAAATTTATTCTGAAAAATTTATTAAACTTTTATTAGATTTATGAAAATATAATAAAACTGTGATGAAGAAAGAAGCTTATCACTGTGCAAAATATTTTTCACAACTACATAAAACATAACAAAACTGCTAAAAGTAGTCTAAAATAGTCTTCCCGTTAAGATAGGTAGCAAAAGGTCCTTACAATTAAAGATGTAAACCTTAAAAGAGAAGGTCTTTGTTTATTTGTCTATGTTTTCTTTAATTTCTATGGCTGACACCTTAGTCATCTGAGAATAAAACCAAGTGCCTAGTGTCTAACCTGTAGTTAGATGACGAAGAGGTAAGGTCATGAAAACATGTCCCGATAAAGGAGGATATTTGTAGCTCAGAGTTGAAATGCGGGGTTTTTGGTGCCCTCTGAGTTTGCTTGTTTTTCTGCACATGTTTCATTATGCAAACTACATAACATCATCATTGCTGCACATATGAACATAAATATGATCCTTTGTTGGAAAAGATAATTCTAACCAGAGCATACAAAACATTTGCTAGACCAATACTTGAATACAGCTCATCCGTCTGGAACCCACATTACGTATCTGATATTAACACAGTTGAGAAAGTCCAGAAATATTTCATAAGAAGAATTCTCCACTCCTCTACTTGTTGCAGAATAGCTTATGCCACCAGACTTGAAATTCTAGACCTATAAAACCTAGAACTACACCGCCTTCGGTCCGTTCTAAGTATAGTATATAAAATTATACATTGCAATGTTCTATCTGTCAATGAATACTTCAGCTTCAACCATAATGATACAAGAGCACACAATAGATACAAACTCAAGGTTAACTGCACCAACTTGATTGCAGGAAATATAACTTCAGCAACAGAGTGGTCACTGTCTTGAATACTCTACCTGACTCTATGGTTTCTTCCCCAAACCCCAAAAACTTTAACCTTAGACTGTCTACTATTGACCTCACCCCTTTCCTAAGAAGTCTGTAGGGGGTATGCATAAACGCACCAACATGCCTACCGTCTCTTCCTATTGTTTCTTTTTATTTTTCTTATATGTATCCATTTCATGTATTCATAACTATGTTTATGCTTATATCTATTATCTTGTAAGTGACTGATAAATTAAATAAATAAAATAAATAAAGATAGACCTCAAATAGACATCCAAGACACGGTCCTATCTGTTGAAGAACTACAATTAGGTGACACCAACTGGCATGGAAAGACAGACCCACATTTATTACTAGGTAAATTTGGAGCCTCATTTCTGCTCAGCAAGGCTTAAGATAGGAAACAATCAAGATAAACAATATCATTCAAGGGTTATCAGATAAAATGCCTTCTTACATGCCAAAACCCAAATCTAAATAACATTTCCTTTCAAATTGTCCCTTGTAATTCCAATATCAGGAGTGTATTTTTTATGGATCATGTTTCAGGGCTCCAGTTTTCTGGGTCAGGACATCATGTCATCATATGATTTCAGGTGAACTGAATGCTTTGGATCTCCTTCCGATGAGACATAGTGACTAAATTAGTAGACCAGCAAAATAGCGTGGACATAATATACTTAGATTTCAGTAAGGCATTTGACAAAGCATACCAGAAGTAGACAACTTCTTCTTGATAAGCTAGAAAAAAGTGGAATAGATAGCACCACAACTAGATGGACTCACAGTTGGCTGATAAACCATACTCAACAAATAGTCCTTAATGGGTCTATATGGAGGGAAGTAAGCAGTGGGTTCCGTCTTAGGCCCAGTACTCTTCAGTATTTTCATTAACGACATAGATGCGGGAATAGAAATTTGCAAATTTGCAGATGATACTAAGCTGTCAGGAATAGCTAACACCCATGAAGATAGCCTCAAGATCCAAATGGATCTTGACAGACTTGAACGGTATCTAACAAAATAAAATTCAATGTAGAAAAAAAATAAAGTCCTACACTTGGGGAAGAAAAACCAAATGTATACATATATACTGGATGAAACCAGGCTCAATAGCAGTAACTGTGTGAGGGATCTTGGATTCTTAGTGTACAACCAGCAAAATATGAACCAGCAGTGTGTAGCTGCAGCCAAACAAGGTAATGCAGTCTTAAGTTGCATTATCAGACGGATACAATCAAGATCAAGTGAGGTACTAATACCACTCTATAAAGCCTTAGTAAGACCACACCTAGAGTACTGCATCCAGTTTTAGTCACCACACTATAAAAAAGACGTTGAGACTCTAGAAAAAGTAAAGAGAAGAGCAACAAGGATGATTAGGGGATTGGAGATTAAAATATATGAATAACGATTACAGGAACTAGGCATGGCTAGTCTAGTGAAGACAAGGACTAAGGGAGACATGATAGCAGTATTCCAATATTTTAGGGGTATCATAGAGAGAAAGGGATCAAGCTGTTTTCTAAAGCTCCTGTAGGATGGATGGATGGAAGGGATAATGGATGGAAACTGAACAAGGAGAGATTTAACCTGGAAATAAGGAGAAACTTTCTGACAGTGAGAACAATCAACCAATGGAACAGCTTGCCCTCGGAGGTTGTGGAAGCACCACCACTTGAGACTTTCAAGAAGAGATTGGACTCCCATCTGTCAGAAATGGTGTAGGGTACTATTCTTGAATAAGAAACAAAATTGAAAATGTGCCACCTAGCAACTCATGCAGGGCAGTATGGAATCAGCTTAAAGCAGTGCTCCATATTTTAACATGAAAAGGAAACTCTGATTACTAGTAATGATGCCTTCGAAGCAGTTTAAGAAGACTGAGATGTCTACTCCTCAAATTCAGTTCTCAGTGAAGGTCAACCACCTTGGGGAATTGACTTGGCCAACTTGAAATGGGTGCTTAGAATGGAGCTAGAGAATGGACACCAAAATTTCTCTCACCTTGTTGAGCAATGTTAGCAATGTCAGAGTGTATTTATTGACTATAAATTTCTGCCTTTCAAAACTCCCCAGTTGCTCGTCACTGGGATCCATCAAGGGAAGAAGCACCCAGCTTATGATGTCCAGATCTGCTGTTATGTCTCCATTTTGGTCCAAGTACAATATCCGATGGGAAATATTACAAAACTCGTTCTTCTCCAGAAAGGGATGGAACTAGAAAAAAATATCCAGGAAATTTAAAAGAAGACAATTTAGTTTCTTAACCATATCTTCAAAAAGAAAGAAAAGCTCAGATAAATTGAAAAAAAAATATAACAAAATGTAATTGACCAAAATTGTTATTTTATTGTTTTTATTATTTATTATTTTTACAAATAACTCAAGGCTATTAAGATATCCAACATATTTTTCCCTTTTTATTTTCCCCACAAAAACAACCCTGTTGTTCGTTGGTTAGGCTGAGAGTGAATGACAGGTCAAAGTTGTCAGAGTATATTCGTGAACTGGAGTAGAGCTTACTAACAAAGTTAGCCAATGAATAGGCATAGCAACTAAAACAGACAATGGGGCTTTTAGAAACTGAAAATAGAAGTTAGTCCGGGTGTGGCTCTGTATTAAGCTCTCTGCTCTAAACTGAAACTGTTCTGTGTTGTTCTCTGCTCTGCTTGTATTACGTTGGAAGACTCTACTACTGGTATTGTAAACTTTGCTTCATCTTATTATGTATATAAAGAAGTTAATTGAATCCTGCTGAATCAGTCATCTGTGTATGCTTTCTGGAGTTAAATTTCTGGTGCAAATTATCACAAAAGTCACCCAGACTGCTTTCATGATTAAAGCAGGATTTGAACTTACAATCTCCTACTATCTAGCCTCCTGCCATACCATGTTTTCTTAATAATTTGTGATCTAACTTGATTTCAGTGAATTATTCGTAATCTACTTCTTGATGTGACAACTAGAAAACTGAATCTTAAGTGGAGACTAAATACTATAATTAAGTTTATAAAAGCAGCCTTAAAATGGTACTGAAATAATTTTCAATGTTCCTTTTAAAACTGAGGAGTTATGAATAACAATTAGTTCTTGGTCACTTATTCTTCTATAATGTTTATAATGCAGAAAACTATTGGATAAAATATGATTTTGGGATGGAACATTTATATCACTAGAAGAGAAACATCCAGGAAATTTAAAAGAAAACAATGTAGTTGGTGCTTTAAAAAATAGCTTGACCCCTTCCTCTCTGACTCTCCTGGTCCTTCTTTTCACTGGATTAGCCAGGCTGAGTTCCTGTAACCATTCTTCATGTTTTAGCCTCCAGTCCCCTCATCATCCTGATTGCTCTTCTCTGTACTTTTTCTAGAGTCTCAACATCCTTTTTATGGTATGGTGACCAAAACTGGATTCAGTACTCTAGGTGTGATCTTACCAAGGCTTTATAGAGTGGTATTAGTACCTCACTTGAACTTAGAATTGCATTAGCTTTTTTGGCTGCAGCTACACACTGCTGTCTCATATTTATCTGGTTGTCCACTAAGACTGCAAGATCTCTCTCACAGTTACTGTTATTGAGCCTGGTTTCACCCAGTCTATATGTGTACTTTTGGTTTTTCTTCCCCAAGTGTAGGACTTTACTTTTCTCTACATTGAATTTCATTTTGTTAAGTATGGCCCAGTGTTCGAGTCTGTCAAGATCCATCTGGATCTTGAGCCTATATTCTTGGATGTTAGCTATTTCTGCCAGCTTTTTACATTATCTTTTTATGTTTGGATACTTTCCTATTTGTATGCAGAATCCTACTTTACCTGGACAGTTTGCTTGTCTATGGTAATAGGTGACCAACTCAGCTGGTGTGTTCTATTGAGCTGCTCTGCTATCAGCCCTCTCTTCCACAAGGACCCGGCTTGAGAAGGGCAAAATGGACAATTGTTGGATCTGGCAGAGTGAGAGCTGTGTACCATAAGCATGATGCTTTTGGTGTGTCCCCACATAATAATTGGAGTATCCCAACATAACTTAATAGAGATGTTAAGGTGGCAGATTCAGCTGTTTGTGATGACAGTGACTCAGCTGGGAAGGGGATTGTTGTCCATGAGGAAAACATTGTCTTGAGGAGTCAGGAGTTGCAAATAGCAATAGCACTTAGATTTATATATTACTTCATAGTGCTTTACAGCCCTCTCTAAGTGGTTACAGAGTCACCATATGGTCCATTTAGTATCCATTTATAGAAATCCAGGCAAGTCTACTAACAAACAAAGTGCCTTCAGCAACACCTCTCCCAGGCTGGAGCTGATTGGATTAAGAATTTACACCCCCTCACCCAAACATAACCTTTAGGACATAATAGGATTTACCCACCATCAATAGAATAGCAAAAATCACAAGGCTCACTACATTTCTCAACCCCTGGAGCATCTCAATCACCAAACCCCAGAATCCATCCACTCACTCAGCCATTTTGTCAGCCACCCCAGAAACATGCTGCTGTCACCTGAAGTTTCTGGAAAACCAAATAAACAGAGACCTTCTTTCCTTGTGGCCAGCCTCCATTTTATTTTCAGTGTTTTTTTTCCTCCTGGCTTGCAACTGGATTGGATTTTTCTTCCTACACTAGAGAAGTATTTACACTGAATAGTGGGGACAAAGCGCTAATTGATATAGAACTTTTGAATCCCAAGCAATGTAGAACTAATCAGGTTGTTGCCTGTTCTAACATAGATGTTTCTGCAGTTAATAATATTAAGGTTTGTGCTAAGAAAAATCACCACCCCCGCAACTTTATTTCCTGAATGTCATGGATTCTGGCAGGGACTACATACGTGCCATGGTTGCAGCTTTGGAGCCCCCAAACTATCTTTGTCCTGCTTGCTTCTCCTTCTGGATCTGGAGGAATACGCAGCTTTCAAGGTATAGGCCAAAGTCTTAATAATACTGTGTAAATGACAGAGAACTGGAATAAATTGACTCCTCCTTTCCACCTCAGACTCCAGGAGTGTTTTCTGAGTGCACCTTTTCTGACCTTTGACCGAAAACATGTGCTTTGCAAAAGAACAGTGAAAACACTGATCTTCAAATTTCACTAAGTGTTTGTCTTCAAAAATGTCATCTTCAAAGACATCTGGCCTTTTTTTCTCCTGAAATGCAAAGCTCCAAATATTATGGACATATTTGTAAAGGCTGTCCTGTCCCATTACCAAATACCCAATAGTTCCCACAATCCAGACTTTCCCTCCAATAGGTCCTGGCACATCTTCAAATGTTAACTGTAAAGTGAGAATTCTGTCCCAAACATTTGCATTTTCTATGTAGTTTACAAAAACATTGACTTGTCTCCACTTAGAGATGGCCTCCCGGAGGGGTGTTGTATGTCCAGTTGCTGAGAATCGTTGCGATATAACAACACAAATTCCATTACTGACAAGCATATGAGTAAAAGTCCTCATGAAACTCTCTCCTTCCTCTGTGTCTGAAGTAAAGACCCCAACCAAGGTCCATCTGAAATGGAGGAGCGCTTGGACAATTGCTGGATACGCGATCCCTTTTTGGGGGAGGATCCGGTGGAAAAAAGGAAATAAACTTTTATCATGCAGAGCCTCTGAAACAATGGCATCACTGATCTAAAAACAACAACAAAGAATGCTCTGCTATATTTGGGGTCAGATTAAGTCCAAAATACTAGATTTTAATAAATTCAATTTTCTATTCATGAACAACTTAAGAAAGCTTATTGCGGTGGCACAGTGGTTAGTATGCAGTATTGCAAGCTAACTCTACTCCAGGAGTGTCAAACTCAATTTCTTTGAGGGCCACCTCAGGACTGTGGTTGACCTTGGGGGACCGAGTGGACATGGCTGATTGGGTGGGTGTGGCCAACAGGATGGACATGGCCCATTTGATGCCAGTCAGTGGGCATAGTACACTGGGTGGGTGTGGCTGACTGGGTGGCCATGGACAGCTTGACGGTCCTCCCCAAACTGCTGGCATGTTTCCTCTTCGCATTGGGTAAACTCATCCGAAGCCACACTGGCCTAATCCGACCACGTTGTGGGCTGGTACTGACCTGTGGGCCTTCCGTTTGACGCCTCTGCTCTACCCACAGCCTGGAGTTTGATCGTGACCAGCTCAGGGTTGATTCACCGTTCCATTCTTTGGAGATTGATACAATGGGGACCCAGATTGTTGGCGGCAAGTTGTTGACATGCTAAACATAAAGTGTTTCAACTCCTCCCCTCAAAACGACGCTATAGAGCACTGCACACCAAAACAACTAGACAAAAGGACAGTTTTTCCAGAATGCCATCACTCTGCTAAACAAATAATTCCCTCAACACTGTCCAACTATTTACAAAGTCTGCACTACTATTACTATTAACCTTCTCATCACTACTTATCCCCCATCCCCTCCAACTTATGACTGTATAACTGTAACTTTGTCACTTGTATCATTACAATTTTATTGACTGTTTCCAATTTGATTGCTTCTTGTACCCTATGACTATTATGAAGTGTTGTACCTTATGATTCTTGACTTTTGATGAATGTATCTTTTCTTTTATGTACACTGAGAGCATTTGCACCAGGACAAATTCTTTATGTGTCCAATTACATTTGGCCAATGAAGAATTCTATCTATCTATCTATCTATCTATCTATCTATCTATCTATCTATCTATCTATCTATCTATCTATCTATCTATCTATCTATCTATCTATCTATCTATCTATCTATCTACAGTACCTATCATCTATCTATCTATCTATCTATCTATCTATCTATCTATCTATCTATCTATCTATCTATCTATCTATCCATCCATCCATCCATCCATCCATCCATCCATCCATCCATCCATCCATCCATCCATCCATCCATCCATCCATCCATCCATCCATCCATCCATCCATCCATCCATCCATCCATCTATCTATCTATCTATCTATCTATCTATCTATCTATCTATCTATCTATCTATCTATCTATCCATCTATCTATTTATCTACAGTATCTATCATCCATCTATCCATCTATCCATCTATCCATCTATCCATCTATCCATCTATCTATCTATCTATCTATCTATCTATCTATCTATCTATCTATCTATCTATCTATCTATCCATCCATCCATCCATCCATCCATCCATCCATCCATCCATCCATCCATCCATCCATCCATCCATCCATCCATCCATCCATCCATCCATCCATCCATCCATCCATCCATCCATCCATCCATCCATCCATCCATCTATCTATCTATCTATCTATCTATCTATCTATCTATCTATCTATCTATCTATCTATCTATCTATCTATCCATCTATCCATCTATCTATTTATCTACAGTATCTATCATCTATCTATCCATCTATCTATCCATCCATCCATCCATCCATCCATCCATCCATCCATCCATCCATCCATCCATCCATCCATCCATCCATCCATCCATCCATCCATCCATCCATCTATCTATCTATCTATCTATCTATCTATCTATCTATCTATCTCAGCTGTCCTCAAGAGGAAACTAGCACATATTTGAGCCACAGCATCTATTAGAATAATGAAGCAGTAATTGCAGGGATCATTTCTGTTGCGACCAGCAAGTCCTCATTCTGGTCTGCTGTTTAAACGGGAGCTGGAGAAGCCCGTGATTGGCTGGACCGTTTGACAGCTGTGTATAAAAGAAGCTGTCAAACGGAATCAGCTGTCTCTCTCTCTCTCAGCTGCTCAGGCCCCGGTCCCTCAAACCAAGACTGAGTTACAAGCCTTTTTAGGACCACTTAAGTTCTCCAGCTCTTTCCTGACCCATAAGGCCACTGTAGCAGAACCATTGCACAAATAGACAAAGAGGCATTGGCTGCAGTGGTCTCAGTCAAAAGGTTTCATGAATACCTCTTTGGACACCAGTTTGAGCTCATCACGGACCACCAACCTTTGTTAGGCATCCTGGCAGGGGACAAGCCCAGCCCACAAATAATCTCCCCAAGAATGACCCGGTGGACAATCTTCCTAGCTGCTTACAGCTATAAGTTGACTTACAGGCCTGGCAAAGAGGTCGCTCATGCTAATGCCCTAAGCAGGTGCCCATTACCCCTTTTGTTCTC
Organism: Bungarus multicinctus; assembly: GCA_023653725.1. Lineage (NCBI taxonomy): Eukaryota > Metazoa > Chordata > Lepidosauria > Squamata > Elapidae > Bungarus > Bungarus multicinctus. The sequence continues at coordinate 14,269,437 of CM042834.1, read as the reverse complement.
TGATCCTGCCCCTTCAGCCTCAGTGTTCCTGCTGGAAGATCTGCAATTGCCTCTTACAGCCGATGACATCACCTACGCCACCTCCAGAGATGTACAACTATCTAAAGTCATGGACTGGGTGCGAAGGGGGTGGCCCAGGGAAACCACCACAGGGGACTTCTGCCCCTTCAAATCACGCCAGACAGAACTGAACATGCTAAAAGGATTTTTACTGTGGGGTCCCCAAGTGATTATTTGCAAACTGCTAAGACCTCGCATTATTGAAGTTCTTCATGAGGGTCACCCAGGTATCAACAGGATGAAGGCTCTGGCCAGGAGCTCTGTGTGGTGGCCGGGTCTGGATGAGGCAGTTACCAATAAAGTTCAAAATTGCACCCTCAGCCAGATGTCCAGACCTGCCCCACCAGCTGCCACTTCTGGGGAGTGGGAAGATACCAAAATACCATGGTCTAGAGTACACGTGGACTTGGCATTTCTTTTTCTATTTTCTAATTTTTATCTATAAAATTTCTATTTCTTTTTTTCAAATAGGAACTAGAATTGGTAAATTTTCACTTAAGTGGGTATGGTCGATATTATGAGGATGAAAGATTGTTGATTGATATTATTATTAGATAGTTATTATTTACATCTGTAAAGGAACCTGTCACCAGTCAGGAATTTTTTAAAATAATTCATCCAGTGGAAAATCCTCTCGGAGGGCTCCATTTATAATCAGGTATGAAGAATTTGATCGTGAATATATTAGAGTGAAAAATAGTTGACATGTTGGCTAATGTGTTTGTAATTTTTAAATAAAGTTGTGAATGGTCTGGTCCCAAAAAGTCCATAAGTTATACATATTTTAACACATGTAGGTAAGATAATCATTGTGATTCTTTTCATGAATCACGGAATTGCTCACCCTGTAAAATATTATTTGGATTAAGAATTTGTACAAAATGTCCCCTCAAAGCTTCACCTTCCCTTTTTACTGAAGACCTTTTTGATTGAACACAGAGATTCTCCTCATCTTCACAAGGGCACAGTGGAAGCTGCCGAAGCAATGGGGTTGGTGTCATAAGAGGGTATGACTGCTTTTTCCCCCTTCCACATGGACTATGCCAGAGGTCTTCAAACTTGGCAACTTTAAGACTTATGGACTTCAACTCCCAGAGTTCCTCAGCCAGCTATGCTAAGGAATAGCTGACTGAGGAATTCTGGGAGTTGAAGTCCACAAGTCTTAAAGTTGCCAAGTTTGAGGACCCTTGAACTATGCCAATCCAGAGCCACAATGCCTGCAAAGGCCACAGTGAAAAGCAAGCCTTGAATTTGATAGACAAAATAAAGGTAAATATTTCTCTGTGTGGTCATGTCCAGCTCATCTCTGGTGCTCATCTCTGTTTCCTAGCTGCGGGACCCATACTTGTCCTAAGAAGTTTCCATGGTCAAGTGTTCAGCAAGACTATAAGCCGAGAAACACAGAACACTGTTACCTTCTGAAGTGTTATCTATTCATCTACTTGCCTTTGCATGCTTTTGAACTGCTAGGTTGTCAGGAGCTGTGGCAAGGATAGAAGCTCACCCCATCACATGGTGCTTAGGTCTCCAAATGCCAGTCTTCCAATTGATAAGCCCAGTGTCTTAACCACAAGGCCCCCACACCCATATAGACAAAATATGGTCGGACTTATGGCTCATACACTGCAACTGCACTCACTTTGCCAAATAGAGAAGCACACACACACACACACACACACACACACAGAGAGAGAGACAAACCTGTGGGATTTTGTAGGCAGCTACTAAAGTTGACATCTGGATGGAGATGTCCATTTTAGCTCCATTCAGAAGAGCCAAAAGTTTTCCTTCCTTCCACAGCTGTAGTTGGGCACATTGGCTTCTCCAGTAGAGAGAATGTCCATCAAGGCTTCTGAAGTGCCAATAGCATTGACATAGTTGTCATAGAAGTTGTAGCCTAATGTGAGATTGTCTGGAAGCTGGAGATTCTTATTGATCATTTGAATGGCATAAATTATGGTTCGTAGTTTAAATGTATTTGCTGTACTGTAAATAATCCATGCAAATAATTCAAATAGTTCATGTTGTTATCATCATCAACAGAAACTTTTTTTTTCAATTTAATATCCTGTCTCTACAAACCTATTGAGTCTTAAGATCCAAAGACAGAGGCAAATGTTAGCAACACATGATCATATAATTTTATCAGCATTGAAAAAATTGGAAGCATTTTTGTAGCACTCCTAATTTACATTTGCCCAGTAACCTCGCTTAAAATCATTCAATCACTGAAGCACAAGCAACATAAAATGAGGAGGTTGTTTTATTAGTGAGCCAGAAAAGCAATTGTAGACAATCTAGAGAAAAGAAGGAGTTTTGATTCGCAGTTTAAAAGTATTTACTATACTATAAATAATATTCATGTTGTTATCATCATCAACAAAAATTTTTTTTCAATTTAATCCACTTTGTTGACACTCTTTGTTGTTGCTAACTCTTAAGGTAATAAAGATCCAAAGCCAAGGGCAAAAAATAGCTAATTTCATTTGCCCAGTAACCTGCACTTTAAATCATTCAAAAGTTAAAGTACAACCAACATAAAATAAAGAGTTTGTTTCATTAATGATCCAGATAAGCAACTGTAGAAAGTCTAGAAGAGGAGGGACTGTCGGGCAGGGACATGATGGCAGTATTGCAGCATTTGAGAAGCTGCCACAAAGAGGAGGGGATTAATTTATTTTCCAAAGCACCAGAAGGCAGGACAGGAAACAATGGATAGAAATTAATCAAGGAGAGAAGCAACCTGAAGTTAAGGAGAAACACTGAGGACAATTAACCAGTAGAACAGCTTGCCTTCAGAAGTGGTGGGTGCTTCATCACTACAAGTTTTTTTAAGAAGAGAGTCGCTTGTCTGTAATAGTATAGGCTCTCCTGCTTGAGCTGAGGGCTGGAATAGAAGTCCTCCAAGGTCACTTCCAGTTCTCTTCCTATTGATCTATACGTCTAAGGATCAGGAATTGGATATCAATGAATAGTTATTTAAATATGGAAATGGGCTGGGCAGAGGCATCTATAACCCTTTCAATCATTACTTCAAACCAACCTCAGAATTCAAGGGATGAGCTCACTATTAGATGGGAATGGATAAATAATCTGGACTTGTTTCAGATTTTATTTGTCCCATATTGGGATTTGGGTCTATTCCACAAAAGAGGACATCCATAGAAATCAAAACAATTCAAGACATTAGACAGCTTCTGCAACATAGGAATCAATGAAATAAAAAGAAAACAAGAGTGTTAGAACTGCAAGGGGAGGGAATGCAACTCCATCACGTTAAAGAACTTACGAAAGAGACTGACTCATAGGAGCCACCTTGAAAGGCAAGATTTCGAGCGATGTTCTTGACATCGAGGTGACTATACCAATGTGATAATCTCCTGGCATATAATAATTCCATGGTTTTCTCTCATCCTGGATTTCAAAATTTAGCGGGCACTTCAGTCCAAGCTTCACAGAGATTCCCTGAGACACCAACACCATCAGAAGCAGAAAATCCATAATTCATAGAGCAAATCAATCCCCTTTCTGTTTCTAAAGAAAAGGGACAAGAAGGATTAGAAGAATTCAAAACATCCTCACTTTCCTGATTCAGACAGGCAAACCAATCTTCACCTGAAAAGGAGAGAAAGGTACAGTCTGAAGGACAATCTGTGGCTTTCCCAAAACTTGTGCCCTACAGTGTGACCTGATGCATTTATCCTTTCTGATATAAGATCATTTCATCTTGCTTCAGTCTGATGTTTACATCAAAGACAGTCAATAGAGTAGTAGCAGATGAGGACTGAAAACTCCAGGATGGTGATAATTATAACGAGAAAAAATATTTTCTTTGGGGATCTTGAAGTTCTTTCAAGATTCCATGTGAAAAGGTTAAGCTGGAGAATAACATTTAAGCAAAAAGTCACATATATATCCTTGGGGGTATTACGATCGTTCCTGTCAGGACGTGTCCAGAAAGGGGTGCTGGAGGAAAATAGTTCATCAACCAAGGAATTCTGACTTCTGCTGTCTTTCATCATGGTGTCTTGTCTGCAGAGACTGCTGTAAAAGGTCACCCAGAGTTACAAAGTTTGATTAAACTCTATATCAGTGGTTCCCAAACTTTTTCAATCCACCGCCCCCTTAGTGCTACAAACTCATCCTCCGTGCCCCTCACCCAGGGATGGGATTCAAATTTCTTGACAACCGGTTCTGTGGGCGTGGCCTAAAGTGTGTGGTTGTTGCTTGGTGGTCATGTGACTGGGTGGGCATGGCTTGCTGGGTGGGTGTGGCTTGGTGGTCACGTGACCAGAATGGGTCATGTGACTGGGTGGGCATGGCCTGGTGACCATGTGACTGGCAAACCAAACACCAGAGGCCGGTTGCTTAGCAAGTGTTCTAATTTATGACTGACCTCCCCAGAGCTACTTGACCTGTTTTTCACACTCTCTCTCTCTCTCTCTCTCTCTCCCTTCTAACCCTGCTGGAGCAGGTGGTTGAACTATATATCTCATTCACTTTCCCCTCCCTCCCTCCCTCCCTCCCTCCCTCTTTCTTTCTTTCTTTCTTTCTTTCTTTCTTTCTTTCTTTCTTTCTTTCTTTCTTTCTTTCTTTCTTTCTTTCTTTCTTTCTTTCTTTCTTTCTTTCTTTTTCTTTCTGTCCCTTCCTTCCACCCCCCCTCTTTCTTTGTCTATCCCTTTTCTTCCTTTCTCTTCCTTTCTCACTTTTTCTTTCTTTCCCTTTTCTCTTTCTTTTGTTTCTTGTCTCTCCCTTCCTTCTTTCTCTCTCTTTCCCTTTCTTTCTCTTTCTCTCCCTCCCTCCCTCTCTCTTTCTTTCTGCCCCTTCCTTCCAACCCCTTTACTTTGCCTATCCCTTTTCTTCCTTTCTTTTCCTTTCTGTCTCACTTTTTCTTTCTTTCCCTTTTCTTTCTTTACTTTCTTGTCTCTTCCTCTTCTTTCTCTCTTTCCATCTCTCTCTTTCTCTCTCTCTATCCCTTCTCTTCTTCCTTCGCTCTCTCCTCCTAAGCTAGGAGACCTACCTGAAACACATACACTGTCTCTCTCTCTCTCTCTCCCAACAAGGTAGTCATCCGGCAGCATCACTCGTGACCTGTCTTCCAGAGTCCCAGGGACCAGTTGCGATTATCTGTTCACTGCCGGTCCCATGTTGCACAGAAAAGCTGGCAGGCAAGTCTTCCTGGGTCCAACAAAGGGACCTGCGGATGGGACTTCCATCTCCCCGTTTTTTGGGGAAAGGGCTGGGAACTTCAAGCGAGGCTGCAGCCTCGCCCACCGCAGGAAGCTGCAGAAGTAGTGAGCTGCAGGAAAGGTGAACCAGCCCACCCTTACTGGCTCACCTTTCCCTCTGCCACCAGGTAAGTTTGTAGGCAGTCGGGAAAGCAAAAACCGCAGTGGTTTGGGCTTTCCAAACTGCCTACAAACTTACCTTCCTCCCACAGCTGGTGGCAAAGGGAAAGGTGAGCCAGTCAGGGCAGACCCTGCTCACCTCCAGCCCGCATCTTGTCAGCTGCTAGGGGTCGCGGCTGCTGAAGGGAAGTGCAGTAGGCAACCAGGAAGCACAAGGCTTACACCATCCTGCATCGCTCTCTGCCAGCCGCCCCTCCTGAGCATTTTAGCAGAGTACGGGCCTGCCACTATGCAATCTCCATTGGTGGAAGATCTGCTCTTATGACGCTTGGCTCACATTATTCTCACAGCAGCAGCCCGTATTCAGCGCAGGCTAGCAGGCGGCAGAGGGAAGGGGTGGCAGGCAAGGGCGATGTGGGAGGCATAGCATCATGCTCCCTGGTCACCCTCCCCCAAACCTGTCCCAAACAGGCAAGGCCAAGCAGCTGCAGAGAATCCAGGCAGGACCCAAGAAGCAAAAGGTCAGCCCTGGCTTGCCTTCCTCTCGGCCACCAGCAAGCTAAGCAAGTGGGGTTGGGGGGAAGCTGAATTGTGCCCTGTGAGGGGCCTACCTTCATCACCTCTCTGCCACCCCCCTTACCTCTTAGCACCCCCTGCTGTGCCATATATATATATATATATATATATATATATATATATATATATATATATATATATATATATATATATATATATATATATATATATATATATATATATATATATATGTGTAAGGTTTTTAAGCTGATAATTTTAAATAATAAATAAGGGAGACTAGTATAGATCTATTTCGAGCTAGTTAGCTCTCTTCAGCTAGCCATACCCTTACTGGGATTCGAACCAGGGAAGTATTACATGTGAGGCAGTTGTAATTGCCACTACACCACTGGTTCTCTCCTTATCAGCTCAGGCAGGGGAATAAGTATATACTTTGTATTACAACACCCTGTTAAGCCCCAATCAAGGGAGAAAGCATACTGCTTTCCTTTCTGTCTTTCGGCTCATCACCAGAGACCATACCAACAGAAAGCTATTTGTTTCGTTGCCTTTTGTTTACATGTGTGTAAGGTTTTTAAGCTGATAATTTTAAATAATAAATAAGGGAGACTAGTATAGATCTATTTCGAGCTAGTTAGCTCTCTTCAGCTAGCCATACCCTTACTGGGATTCGAACCAGGGAAGTATTACATGTGAGGCAGTTGTAATTGCCACTACACCACTGGTTCTCTCCTTATCAGCTCAGGCAGGGGAATAAGTATATACTTTGTATTACAACACCCTGTTAAGCCCCAATCAAGGGAGAAAGCATACTGCTTTCCTTTCTGTCTTTCGGCTCATCACCAGAGACCATACCAACAGAAAGCTATTTGTTTCGTTGCCTTTTGTTTACATGTGTGTAAGGTTTTTAAGCTGATAATTTTAAATAATAAATAAGGGAGACTAGTATAGATCTATTTCGAGCTAGTTAGCTCTCTTCAGCTAGCCATACCCTTACTGGGATTCGAACCAGGGAAGTATTACATGTGAGGCAGTTGTAATTGCCACTACACCACTGGTTCTCTCCTTATCAGCTCAGGCAGGGGAATAAGTATATACTTTGTATTACAACACCCTGTTAAGCCCCAATCAAGGGAGAAAGCATACTGCTTTCCTTTCTGTCTTTCGGCTCATCACCAGAGACCATACCAACAGAAAGCTATTTGTTTCGTTGCCTTTTGTTTACATGTGTGTAAGGTTTTTAAGCTGATAATTTTAAATAATAAATAAGGGAGACTAGTATAGATCTATTTCGAGCTAGTTAGCTCTCTTCAGCTAGCCATACCCTTACTGGGATTCGAACCAGGGAAGTATTACATGTGAGGCAGTTGTAATTGCCACTATATATATATATATTCCAGTATCTTCCCTAGTATTCATGTTACGCTGACTGATTTGTGGTTTCCAAAGTCTATCCACCCCTTTTTTTTTCCCAAGATGGGAACTTCAACAGTTCTTTCCAATTCTCTGGTACTTCCTCGATGCTCCAGGAAAGATATGGTTCAATGTTTGTGAGATAGCATCTGCCAGTTCATTTAGAATTCTGGAATGTAAACCATCAGTCCCAGTGATTTATATTCATCAAGATGAGATAAACATTTTTTGCTTATTTTAATTTATATTTCTGGTCTGTCTTTTACAGTTAGATTTTTGGTAGATTAGGCTATAGTTTCTTTTTGTGTGAAGACTGATGAAAAGATTAAGTTAAGTAGCTCTGCTTTCTCTTTACTGCCTGTTACTTCCTTGCCACCTACTCTTTTCAGTGGATTGGCTGTTTCCTTGACTTTTTTCTTGTTATTTATATGTTGAAAGAAACTTACTTTATTGTCTTTGACTTTTGTTGTAAGTCTTTGTTCATTCTGAGCCTTTGCTTTCCTAACTTCAATAAATTTGGGCTAAATGTTGATATTCTGCCTAGTTATGTATCCCTCTTTCCATTTTTTTGTACTTATCCATTTTCTCTTTCAGTTTAGTAGATGAAACTTTGTGCACCCATGCTGGTTTCTTCTTGGATTTCTTGTTTTTGTTTTTCAGTAATATTGTATTGGTCTGGGCTTTTATTATCATACCATTTCCCATACTTCTTATAATGTTTTCCCCTTTAGGATTTTTGTCCATGAAATTTTGTTTAGGATCTCTCTGAATTTGTTAAAATCAGAACTTTTAAAGTTTAAGACGCTGGTTGGATTATATTGTATTGCTTGTGTTTGCATTATATCAAATTTCAATATGACTAAATGAAAGATAAATGCATAATGCTCCTATAGAGAATCCACCTGTTGCTGGAAAGATCTCTAATTTCTTTAGGCCATCTGAGATCAGCCAGAATCTCCAACTTTCCTCAACACCCACTTGGATTGCAATCTTAATGACAATCTCAATCATGTTCAGGCACTTTTCACTTTTATTATACAATTTGTAGATAGAGCATTTCTTTTTTCTATTTCAAATGCCAATTTTCAGAGGAAGGCTAAGTCTAAGGGCATTAGACAGATATGCTACTTTGAGAATTAAAAAAAAACCTCATTGGACATCTTGGAATTTTATATATCAAGATTGGGGACATTCTAAATGCTTTTTAATTATTTCAAGCAATATCCTTGGCCCTCTTATGTATGGAAAGGAGCTTGGATCATCTTCTAGGTGTGGAATGATGGAAACTATTGAAACTTAAAATTCCTCTGTCTCACATTTCTACATTTCTTCTGGATGTAAGCTGATCCTTTGTATTCAGGTCTGGCCTCAGGATGATAATATAACACTTGGGGATGAAGATGCAGCCAAGCAGTCCAGCACTGGAGGATAAGATGGAGAAGACCTGCACAGCCACCATGTATTTCCCTTTGGTACTCAGATAGGTTGGCACAAAACTTATCCAGACACTGCAGAAGAGTAGCATACTGAAGGTGATCAGTTTGGCTTCATTGAATGTCCCAGGGAGATTTCTGGCCAGGAAAGCCACGGTGAAGCAGATGGCAGCCAGGATGCCCATATAGCAAAGTGTGAGATAGAACATGACAACAGAACCTTCATTGCATTGCAGGATGATCTCTCCAGGTTGGGAGTGGAGGTCAGAGTCAGGGAAAGGTGGAGAAACTCCCAACCAGATGGAGCAGATGATAATTTGGACAGCAGAACAAGAAAGGATGATGGAGTTGGCCAAGCTCTTCCCCAACCATCTCTTCACTCGGTTTCCTGGTTTTGTTGCTAGGAAAGCCAACACCACCATGATCGTTTTGGCCAGGAGAGAAGAAACGGCAGCTGAGAAGACAATGCTGAAAACTGCTTGTCTGAGAAGGCAGGTGGCTTTCCTTCGTTGACCAATGAAGAAAAAGGAGGACAAGAAGCAAAGCAAGAGGGAGACTAGGAGGATGTAGGAGAGGTCCCGATTGTTGGCTTTGACAATGGGAGTTTCTCGGTATTTAATGAATATGATTAAAACAATGGTTGTAGTTAAGAAGAACACTAAGGCAAAAGTCACAAGGATGATGCCCAGATTTTCTTCATAAGACAGAAAAGTTATAATTTTTGAGATACATTGTATTCGGTCCTCATTCGGATGTTGATCAGGGGGACACTTGGTGCATTTTTCTGTATCTGGGAATACCAAAAGGATTGTTTTTAAAAATCTCTTCATTGACATTTGAAGAAGAAGCTTCTTGGGACAACATGTTTTAACATCTCCTCAGAATAAAGTTAATAATACCATTTTCAAATATATAAATATATACCAGCAATCTATGGAATTTGGGCAAATCTTAGGAACTGAACATTGGTTGGATTCAAATAATTTAACAACCAGTTCTGTGCCCTAATGACTGACTGGATAAGTGTGGCTGGGTGTTTATGTGACTGGATCGGCATGGCCAACTCAACATCACTCACATTGAGAGGTACCTCACCTCATCTGGTTTCTCCTCATCCCTCCCCTCCCAGCCACTTCTTCTCCCACCCAGCCTCTTCTCACCAGGTGGTTTGCCTGGCCTTCAAATAAGCACAACACGGCAGATTCCATCGTAGGATATAAGACCAATCAATGCCTTTCTCTCCAAACTATAAAAATGATATTGAGACTCTAGAAAAAGTAGAGAGAAGAGCAACCAGGATGATTAGGGGACTGGAAACTAAAACATATGAAGAATGGTTTACAGGAACTGGGCATGACTAGTCTAGTGAAGAGGAGGACCAGGAGAGACATGATAGCAGTCTTCCAATATTTGTGAGGCTGCCACAGAGAGGAAGGGTCAATCTATTTTCTAAAGCACCTGAAGGCCAGACAAGGAATAATGGATGAAAACTGAACAAGGGGAGATTTAACCTGGAAATAAGGAGAAACTTTCTGACAGTGAGAACAATCAACCCATGGAACAGCTTGCTCTCGGAAGTTGTGGGAGCATCATCACTTGAGACTTTCAAGAAGAGATTTTGACTTTCATTTGTCAGAAATTATGTACGGTCTCCTGCTTGGGCAGGGGGTTGCACTAGATGAACTACATGGTCCCTTCCAACTCTGATTATCTGTTATCACCAAAACAGGGTGGCCTGTCTTCACGTCTTTTCAAGAACAGCCTCTCTTCCAAATGATTCTGTGAATCAGTTGAGCAATCCACACCAAACCATGACAAAAAAAAGTTGAAAATCAGGCATGACTTGCTTAGAAATTGCCTTGCTTACCAAGGAAATTCTGCTCACAACTGTGATTGTAAATAGCAGGCTACATATAAAGGGGGTGAATAAGGGTGAATAAAGTCTAGATGTCTATGAACAGGCATCCATGGTAGCTATTCCGCTTTCCAACCACACAGATTTCTGATCAATTGGTAATCAATGCTTAGGTTTCAGAATGGCTTCTAATTGTGAATAGAATCCCTTTGCAAATTCCATTTTAAGCAAGCTAAAAAAAAGCTCTGATGGACCAGACCAAGGTCTGCATTGCTGTTAATCTTCTCATCACTCCTTATCACCCATTCCCTCCCACTTGTGACTGTATGACTGTAACTATGTCCCTTGTATCCTTACAATTTATATTGACTGTTTCCTAGTATGATTTGATTGCTTCTTGTACCCTATGACTATCATTAAATGTTGTACCTGATGATTGATGAGTCTTGATGAATGTATCTTTTCTGTTATGTTACACTGAGAGCATTTGCACCAAGATAAATTCCTTGTGTGTCCAATCACAGTTGGCCAATAAAGACTTCTATTCTGTTCTGTTCTGCTCTGCTCTGTTCTTTTCTATTCAGATTTTTGACCAGACAAATGCCTCTGGTTCTGCCATAAGTAGAAGGTAGAGAATTATGGCTTTGCCCAACAGGCGTTCTCCCACAATTTCACCTTCCTCTCTCACACCACACACAATATTGAACACTCAGCCATCTCACACTCTAGGAAACCCTAATTTTGGTATCCCACATTAATCTGAGAAAACATTTCCAAGTTTAACACCCTCAATCAATAAGTACTAAGGTGGGAATGAAACTCAAGAGTCTCCTGGTAATCGGCACAAAGGCAGCCAGGAAGTTTTCATGCTTAAGGGAGGATCAGAATTCAAAGTCCTCTGATGATTGTCACAAAGTTTCCCATTTGGCTTTTATTATGAAGGTGGGATTAAAACTCCACTGATTGGCAGGAAGTCCCTCAGGTGGCTTTGATTCCCGCAGCTCATCAGGCACTCCTTGCCCCTCCACCAAGCACAAATGGCTCCTTCTGCCACTGCCTTCCTTCTCTCCCCATTGCCTTACCCAAGCAGACAGCTGTTACCCAAGCTCCTCACTTGCCTCATGCCCAGGTCAGTCAATACCACCAAGGACAGGCAAACTGCCTGAGCCCCCTTCCTCCTGCTGCCTTGTTCCCACAGAAGCCTCCTCGGGGCTGGCTGGGAGCCTCTCCTGGAAGCTGGTCAGAGCATAGTGAGTCAGCGAGAAGCAGGACAAATAGGTTAGCAAGCGACTTGATGGGCTTCCTCCCAGACGGACTGCAGGATAGAGGGCAGGGGCTCCCTGCCCTGAAGCTGCCACAAAGAAGGGGTCTACCTATTTTCTACCTACTTTCCAAATCACCAGAAGGCAAGACAAGAAACAATGAAATTAACCAAGGAGTAAAGAACCTAGAATTAAGGAGAAATTTCCTCACAGTTAGAACAATTCATCAGTGGAATGTCTCGCTTTCAGAAATTGTGGGTAACCCATTACTGGAGGCTTTTAAGAAGAGACTGGACAGCCAATTGTCTCAAATGGTATAGGGTCTCCTGCTTGAGCAGAGGTTTGGACTAGAAGACCTCCAAGGTCCCTTCTAACTCTGTTATTCTGTTCTGTTCAGCAGATAAACCCAAATTATAAAACTGGAACTAGTAAAGCTTGCCCAATCTGCCAAACCCTACTATTTCAAACTCATCCCTCTTTCAAGCTCTTTTTCCTATTCCTCCCCTGAAATGTTGTTCAACATTTACATGAAGCCGCTGGGCGAGATCATCCGTGGTCTTGGGGTGCGGTGTCATCTGTACGCAGATGACACCCAACTATACATCTCCACCCCAGATCACCCCAACGATGCTGTGGGGGCTATGTCCCGGTGCCTGGAGGCCGTGCGGGACTGGATGGGTGGGAACAGGCTCCGGCTCAACCCATCCAAGACCGAGTGGCTGTGGTTCCCGGCGCCCCGATATAGCCAGCTGACACCTTCGCTGGCTATTGGGGGGGAAATTTTGCCCCCCACAGAGAGGGCACACAATCTGGGCGTCCTCTTGGATGTACGGCTGTCGCTAGAACATCATATTGCGGCCGTCTCCAGGGGGGCGTTTTACCAGGTCCGCTGGATTTACCGGTTGCGGCCCTTTCTGGATCGGGACGCCTTGCGCACGGTCACTCACACCCTTGTCACCTCTCGCCTGGATTATTGTAATGCTCTCTACATGGGGCTCCCTGTGGGGAGCACCCGGAGACTCCAACTGGTGCAGAATGCGGCCGCGCGGGTGATCATGGGGGCGTCACGTAGCTCCCATGTGACGCCTCTCCTGCGCGAGCTGCATTGGTTGCCGGTGGCTTTCCGGGTTTGCTTTAAGGTTCTAGTTTTGACCTTTAGAGCGATCCATGGCACTGGGCCAGGTTACCTGCAGGACCGCATTCTGCCGGTGATCGCCAACAGACCGGTGCGTTCTCACAGGGAGAGCCTTCTCCGGGTGCCGTCGGCCACTATGTGTCGCCTGGCGGCCCCCAGGAGTAGGGCCTTCTCTGTGGGGGCCCCTGCCCTCTGGAATACTCTGCCGCCTGAACTACGCACCAACACAGACCTGGGGGCCTTCAGGCGTGCGTTGAAGACCTGGCTCTTTGAGCAGGCTGGCCTGAGCTGAGATAGTTTTTAATTGTCTCCTTAATTGGGTTTTAATTGGGTTTTTTAAATTCGGGGGGAGGGTAGTATTAATCTAAACAGCCACTATTTAATGTCTTTTTAATTTTTGTATTGTTCGGGGTTTGATTTGGCTGAACACCGCCCTGAGTCCCTAGGGAGAAGGGCGGTATATAAATCTTAATAATAAATAAATAAATAAATAAATAAATAAATAAATGGAGCAATTGGAAGATAAACAAGAAAATAGTTGAGATTCAATCTGTCTTTTAACTTGCACTTTCATGAAAAGGCTTTGAATGCATTAATGACCACAAGGCCTGCCATTTTCTTTACTGTGACCCACCTTCCTGAGTGGAAATGGTCCCCTCTGGACAAGGAATACAATCATAGCAGCAAACTGGCTCTCCTTCTCGAGCCCTCTTGACAAATCCAGGATGACAGTTTTCCACACACTGGGACTGAGGCAGAGTCTAATCAGAAAAACAAGGGATTCCAAAGAAAATATGTTAGGACTCACCATCCATGGAAAATAAAGGTCAAAATGTATATTAGCCAAAGAGTCCCTGGCTGTCAACTCATAAAACATTCCTGGGCCTTCCGGTTTGAGTTTCTTCAGCAACAGACAGAAATCCGTGATCGTATGCAGTTTCAATCTGTGCTCGCCGCTGGAGCGCCCAGAACTGGCTGGTTTCGGAGCTAAGCCACCCCATAGAGGTGGTGAAGAGGGGGAAGACTGCCAGCAGGGTTGAGGAGAGTCACATCTATCCTCCCCAGCTGGCCTTACTCCCTTTCCCAAAGGCGGTTGCAGCGGTGGTCAGAAATGGCCACCTCAAAGAAGAACTTGACCAGAAAAGAATGTGCAGGAAGAAGATAAGAAGAGAATGTTTTGGTTGAGCGGGTTGAACTGAAAAAGCAACAATGCAAGGTACCCTGGAATTTGAATTATAAAAAATAACATTGTTCCCAAAGAAGATTTTGAAGCAGCAAAGGAGAGAGGGAAGGGAAAGGATTTGGCTTTTTTTTTTCTTCCCTTCCTTATACTGACAGCCAAGAGATTTAAGTAAGAAATTGACAAAAATCCACTTTGACATCAATAGGCATTTAAGCTGAAAATAATATGTCAAAGTGATAATATAGACTTTTGGGTACCCAAAAAACTTTAAAAGAAGGAAAGGAGAGAAAAGGAAAGAATAAGAATAAAGAATAAAAAGGTGGGATCTGGAAAAATGGAGGAGACTGCCTGGAACTAAAAGGAACTTACAGTGAAACTTTAACAAGATTCCTAAAAGTTATATTCTAACTGAAGCTTTGTAACAAAATAACAGAACCCCAGGAAGAAAAAGTGGAAAAAAGAAGCAAGAAGAAACAGCTTTGGATTATTTGGATTACTTGGTGATTTTTGTATTTTTGGCTATTGGATTTAAATGACTAAAATCAATCGGGTGGTTGTTTAAAAGTGTTTAAAATGGCATCACTTTTGGAAGAACTGAAAATGGAACTTTAAAAATATAAAGAAGATACACAAGAAGGAAGAGGTTCTTTTGGCTTTGTATTTCAATTTTTGGAAATGGTGATCTGGAACTATGAGAAACAACAAGAAACACTTGTAGAACAAGAAGAAGCCATCGTTAATGATCAAGTAATTTTATGTGGGGAAAAGAAAGGAAAGGGGGGAAAGAGAGTGGAAAGTTTAAGATTTGAAAAGACAACCAAAAAAAAAAGAATAGTTTGAAAAATAATTACAATACTAGGAAGCAACAGAAGAGAGGATTATAGAAGAGAGAATTAGAAGTAGAGAGACAAGGGGGCAAAAAGGGGAGGGAGAAGAAGAGGGGGAAGAAGGAAAGGAAAAGAAGTTATAAAAGACAGAGACAAGATATAGAGAAACAGGGAAAATGTATAAGGATTGAAAGTAGAAGCCTATTTAGAGACAATGGGTGAAAATTTAATTGAAAAAGGGATTTCTGCAAAGGTACATAAGATAGTATTGTTATGTTAGAAATAATTTTAGAAAATATGAAATAATGTATGATTAAAATGATGGATAAAATACTTATTGTAATGCAATGGAATGTTTGTTAATAAATAAATGAAATAATGAGAATAAGAGAATGAAATTAGGAAAGGATGGGAACATGTTATTTATTATTAATGATTTAAAAAATATAAGTGAAGAGAAATATAAAAAAAGAATTAATTATGGAAAGTTTATAAGTATTCCCAAGGAAGTATAATACTCAATGTACTATATTGAATGTTATAATTCTAAAGCCATAAATTAAAAGTTGAATGGATAAAATTAAAAGATATAAAGGTGTCATACTCCAATTAGTAACTACAGGGGAAAATTTGTTTAATGAGAAAAGATAATATGAAATTGAAACAGGACAGACAAAAGTATAAATATAATGATTAGAAAAACATTGAAACTTAGAAAAATATAATTAAATTTAGATATGAGATAATTAAAAATAAAGTTGAGAAAACCATGGGAGGGGAAAAATTATGGAGAAAATGTTAAAATAGTAATGAGATATGGAATAGAACACAAAGATGACTATGCAATTGAGTTTGTGTCTGTATGAAGAAGTGATAACCCGGGATCATGCTATTCTCAAAAAAAGATGTTTTATTTGTATGTCTTTGTGAAAACCCAAATAAAATTTATATTTTAAAAAAAAAAATAATTCCTATGCCTGTCTTCAAGTTGCCATAAACAAGGAGAAGATCATCTGATGGAGCAGTACAGCACTTTAAAACCAGAAGCACATTCCAGTCTTACCTTACAAAGATTGTAGCTAGGCTACTGGATCTTCTGCCAGCATAAACACTTCATTGGAGAATGTGATTGATGACACCCAGCCCATGAATGTGCTTCATTGGAGAATCTGATTCATGATACACTGGGGGGGGGGGGGAACAGTGTCATAGGTGACTGTAAATTACATATGCTGAGTTGGCCTCATTTAGGTTAATGCTGGCATGTTGCTCCTAATAAATCTTTTGGATTTTTTTTGAAGCTTGGTTCGAGGCTCATGATTTAATTAGGGCAATTGCTGGAGCCCTGACACTGACCTACACTTAGGTAAGTGTGAACTGTCTAAGTAGCTGCAAATAGTTGCAGGAGATAGAGCTGCCAACATATTCTTCGTTTAGCTCATCCCTTTTGCTTTTGGAATATCTCACTGATATAAAGGACTTTTCTACTTAATAAAGTTAGGAGGGATGGAATTAAAAAAAGATTTTAGCATTAAATGACAACCAGTGATTTCCTTATTATGGCAGCATTAAAATTTATTCTTCCATTCTTCATATATCCATGATTTTAAAGTATAATGATATATTTGTAATAAATTATAGAATCAAATTTATTCTGAAAAATTTACTAAAGTTTTATTAGATTTATGAAAATATAATAAAACTGTGATGAAGAAAATAGTTTATCACTGCACAAAAGCTTTTTCACGACTACATAAAACATTGCAAAATTGCTGAAAGTAGTCTAAAATAGTCTCCCAGTTAAGATAGATAGGAAAAGGTCCTTACAATTAAAGATGTCAACCTTAAAAGAGAAGGTCTTTGTTTATTTGTCTATGTTTTCTTTAATTTCTATGGCTGACACCTTAGTCATCTGAGAATAAAACCAAGTGCCTAGTGTCTAACCTGTAATTAGATGACGGAGAGGTAAGGTCATGAAAACATGTCCCAATAAAGGAGAATATTTGTAGCTCAGAGTTGGAATGAGGGGTCTTTGGTGCCCTCTGAGTTTGCTTGTTTTCCTGCAGATGTTTCTTTGTGCAAACTACATAACATCATTATTGCTGCACAATATGAACATAAATATGACCCTTTGTTGGAAAAGATAATACTAACCAGAGCGTACAAAATATTTGCTAGACCAATACTTGAATACAGCTCATCCGTCTGGAACCCACATTACATATCTGATATTAACACAGTTGAGAAAGTCCAGAAATACTTCACAAGAAGAGTTCTCCACTCCTCTACTCGTTGCAGAATTCCTTATGCCACCAGACTCGAAATTCTAGACCTAGAAAACCTGAACCCGCCTTCAGTCTGATCTTAGTATATAAAATCATACATTGCAATGTCCTACCTGTCAATGAATACCTCAGCTTCAACCATAACAACACAAAAGCACACAATAGATACAAACTGAAGGTTAACCACACCAAACTTGATTGCAGGAAACACGACTTCAGCAACAGAGTGGTCAATGTCTGGAATACTCTACCTGACTCTGTGGTTTCTTTCCAAAAAAACTTTAACCTTAGACTGACTACTACTGACCTCACCCTTTCCTAAGAGGCCTGTAGGAGGCATGCATAAGCGCACCAACATGCCTACCGTCTCCGTTCTATTGTTTCTTTTTATTTTTCTTATATGTATCCATTTCATGTATTCATAACTATGTTTATGCTTATACTTATTATCTTGTAAGCGATTGACAAATCAAATAAATCAAATAAATAAATAATTCTAAGGCCCAGATAGACCTCAAATAGATGTCCAAGCCGGTCTTTCT